>CAUYQG010129025.1:0-10175 GCA_963574415.1 Tarsius wallacei
GTCTGCTCGATCTATCAGCTACCAAGTAAGGGGTTTTAAAATCTCCTACTTTATGATTCTGTCCTTTTTTGTGCCATATTCTTAAACAAATGCTAGTTCAGAATGTTTTTGTTTTTCCAGTTAATTCCCATCATTAGGCAGGGCCCCTCTTTCTCCCTAAAATGTTTTTGTGCGTTTTGCATTAAAGTATACTTTGATGTGAATAGTAGTATTAAAGTTTGGTGAGTTTTTTTGGTCTTAGAGTTACCTTTTTATCATTTTATTTTAGCTGTTATGTGTTAGGTTTATGCATGTATCTTAGATAGTACATTGCTGGGCTCTGCTATGTTAACCACTGAAAATGTCTGATTTAGCTGGTGAATTTAGTTTACATCTATTGTATTTGATGTTTGAATGTTTTCTGCCATCTCATTTTGAGTTTTCTATTAGCTTTTCTCTGCTTTTTTCTCCATTTATTTGATTACTGGAATTTCTTCATTTTCTTTTCAACTCTTCATAATGATTTTGAAGTTGTGTTTTTTATTTCTCTTATTTTGGTAGTTATCAATAAATATAGGAGCTCTGTATATGTGACAGATTAGGCCTTTGTCTGTTATTATTCCAGTATATTATTAGTCTTTTTGCCATAAAGAAGATCAAATATTGATTCCTTTATTGTCTTTGGTTTCTTTGTTTTTGAGTTGAGGTCTCACTCTGTCGCCCAGGCTAGAGTGCAGGGGCATGATTATGACTCACCATGGTCTCAACTTCCTGGGCTCAGGTGACCCTTCCCCCTCAGCCTCCTGAATAGCTGGGACTACAGGAATGTACCACCATGCCCAGATAATTTTCTTTAAATTTTTTATAGAGACAACCTTTCGTTATGTTGCCCCGACTGGTCTGGGACTCCTGGGATCAAACAGTCCTCCTGCCTTGGCCTTCTAACGTACTGTGATTATAGGCATGAACTACCACTCCCAGTATCTTTTCTGGCTTTTGAATTTGAGACGTAAAGAAAGAAAGATAAAGGAAACCTCATTTTTTTTTTAGTCCAGTTATTTTATGATTTCTTGTTTTATATTTATATCTTTGCTCTATTTGGGTGTTTGTCCCTGTGTCTGTTTGGTATGCACTGGGGGTCCACCTGATCTTCTTCTAGATTTCTACACAGTTGTCCTTTGCCAGTACCTTTATTTTATTTGTTTGTTTGTTTGTTTTTATTTTTTTGAGTTGGAGTCTCACTCTGTCACCCAGGCTGGAGGGCAGTGGCACACTCCCAGCCACCGCAGCCTCGATTTGCTGGGCTCAGGCGGTCCTTCCGCCTCAGCCTTCCAAGTACCTGGAACTATAGGCATGCACCACCGTGCCTGGCTAATTTTTTGATTTATTGTAGAGATGAGGTCTCACCAAGTTGCCCAAGATGGTCTCGAACTCATGGGCTCAGGCAAACCTCTCACCTCGCCTCCCAAAGTGCGGGGATTATAGGTGTGAGCCACTGCGCCCGGTCTTTTATTTATTTATTTATTGAGTTGGAGTCTCACTTTGTCACCCAGGCTGGTGTGTGGTGGCATACTCACGGCCACTGCAGCTTCTACCTGCTGGGCTCAGGCGATCCCTCCACCTCAGCCTTCCAAGTAGCTGGAACTACAGGTGTGCACCACCACATCCGTCTAATTTTTTTGATTTATTGTGGAGGCACAGTCTTACCAAGTTGCCCAGGCTCAGGCAACCCTCTCATCTCTCCCTCCCAATGCCGGGATTATAGGCGTGAGCCACTGTGCCAGCATAATGTCTTTATATTTATCTTCAGATTAGTGATGGTTTCCCAATTTCTTGGGGCTTTAATCCCTGCTGTATTTGCAGACTCTCATTCATGTTGATTGTTTCTTTTTGGTTTTATAAATCGACTTATTTTACTTTGGGCTAATCTTTGTTGAGCTCGTTATTTTACTTGTGAGAATCCCAAAGTTCCTAAATTTCGACTCTTTCGTTTGCTTCTATCCTGTTTCCCAGTACCCAGTTCGAGAAAGACATCATCTCCTCCAACTATGAGGATTTTTTTCTTACACTTTCTTGACCGAGGTCGCGGCCCCATGAGCTCACGTCTGAGGCTCGATGTCCTCGTGGCCAGTCTGCTGGACAGCCCTCCCACAGCTTCGTTGGTCCACTTGACTCTGTTTCTCGGGCCCCTCTTCATTCTTGGCCTTGGAGTCCCCTTTCTTTCTCGTGATCTCATCCCTCCATGTAAAGGGCTCACTCTAGCGTGATGCCATCCCGTTTGGGTGGGAGACTGTTAAGTTACTCGGCCCCCCGTGTGAGTGGCCCTCACGTGCTTTACGCTCATTCTCAATGGCTGTTCTAGAACGGGCCACTGTCGCGTGTTCTTTGCACCAGGAGCTGCTCTTGTCCCTTTCCCCTGAAGTGGTCCACTTTTCCTTGTACCGTCCGCTCCTCACAGACCGTCACCCCACTGACCTCAAGATCCCAAGCGCCTCTGGGAAGCACACCCAGACTCCCCTGCGCATGTGGCTGGGTCTCCCATACGCCGCTCGGGCCTCGCAGCCCTGTTCTCACCTCTGCCAAAGCTGAATAGTCTCCATACTGTGATGCTGGATAGAGTTTGGTTGTGTTTTGGGAGGTGTGAGTGTGTGTTCTGATCTCACCTGAGCCCTCCAAAGGACTAGATTCTGTTGTTGATTTCCATACCCCAATGCCTGACACCTTGTCTGGCACCTCGAGCTTGACTGGGGTGGATGGATGGTCATTTGGTAGCTGTGAGGACCATTGGTCTGACTGCTCTTTTCTTGTGGATTGCCTGAAGGCAGAATTAATTTTTCAGGATGTTTGTGCCTGAGATGTCACATTCGAAAACCTGTTATGGCCCTAAAATCCCAGTCCTCATAGTTTTATGCCTGTGACAGCCAGTTTTCTTTTCTTTTTTTTTCCCTGGAGCATGGCCTCTGAACTATAGAACGCACCCTGCCAGGTAACGATTGGGTTAGCTTTTGTTTTTAAATTTTGTTCTGTTGGCTTTTTGTATGGTGGCATAATTGTAGTTTATAGAGCTCAGTTTTTCTACCTAATAAATGTGATCTTTTTTAAAAAAAATAATAAGATGTTTGGAAGACTGAGGCAGAAGGATCGCTGGAGCCCAGCAGGTTGATGCCTGGGTGGCCATGAGTGTGCCACTGCGTTCCAGCCTGGGTGACAGAGTGAGACTCCAACTCAAAACTAATAAGAAGAAGAAGAAGAAGAAGGTTTTACTGGCTATAAAAAGTCAAGTAGAAAGGGCTTGGAGGTTAGGATAACCATTTTGTTAAAACAGCATACAGTATGTCAAAGACACCTGAGTAATCGTCCCTGAAATGAAGCTGACATCGTGCTAGGAAGTTGATGGGCGGCACATTCACAGAAAAAATAAGCGAATTATTAACAACATGGTACAAATATAAGAACATTTCAGTGGGAAAGATCAAGAGGGACAAAGATACACGTTTCCAGGAAACGTCCTGAGAACGAAGTGGGGGCGCTGAGCCGATGTGAGGAGCCGGCTCAGGTGCGGGAGAGGCGTGCGTGTGAAGCAGGGACCTCGCCACACGGCGCCCGGCGGGACATCCCGTGGGCGATCTCTGCAGGTGTTTGAAGCAAGTCCTGTAGTTCCAGCTATTTGGAAGGCACAGGCGGAAGGATCACCGGACGCCGAGGTGGCTGTGAGCATGCCACTGCACTCCAGCCTGGGCGATGGAGTGAGACTCCAACTCAAAAAATGAAGCAAGTCCTAGTCAGGCGTCTCACCTGACTTAACATTTTGCTCCAGGCATTAGGAATGCAGGCTCGGCAGTCCCGGTCCTTAGACATGAGGGCGGCACATTCACAGAAAAAATAAGCGAATTATTAACAACAACATGGTACAAATATACGAACATTTCAGTGGGAAAGATCAAGATGGACAAAGATAAACGTTTCTAGGAAACATTTTATCCACATGTCGCCAGGTCTTTGTGATCAAACACCTTGGTGCATTCCTGGCAGGATGGCACCCTCTCCCTGCTCTGAGTGTCAGGGCAGTGCCACTTTCTCTCAGAGGCATGTGGCTCTGCCTCTGTGCAGTGCTCCTCAGGCCAGGAGTGATCTTTCCCGACAATGGACCACCAGGTTGCCTACCTGTGGTCTCAGGACAGGACAAGGTAGATGTTTCTTTCCAAGGTCACTGCATTCTTTTCACCTCCCCTTCATATGCTGTCAAGCCCAGTCATAAGGACAAAACACATATTAACATGGAAAGAAAGCAGAGGCTGTCTGTACTTCCTACGGTGTGTTAGAAAGCAGCCCCACCCTTGGCGGCAGCCTTCCAGGCCAGCGGTGCTGCTCTCTGGAGCTATCAGCATCTCTTGCCTCTTGCCTCTCCCCTCGAGGTGGCGTCGAAGGCCCAGAAGGCTCTTCAGTCGACCGTGGCTGCTCAGCCTTTTTGTGAGATTTTCCTTTTTCCTGCTTGAAGTTTTGCCTTGAAGTCTCAGTGTGACTCGAGGCTAGGTTGGAAGAGATGTTTTCCACCAGTCTTTCCTTCCTGTGTCCCCTCTCTGCATTCACAGGTGACGATGCGATGTAGGCGACCCTTTCTCAGTGGGACCTGGAGGGATGGGCTTGGGGGATGAGTTAGGAGTTGGGTCTTTCAGGTCGTCTTTTGGGAGAAATAATATGAAAACTCTCTTTCTAACAGACAGAACAGACTGTGTTTATTTTATGTGTATTACTTTTTTCTCTCTGCACTCAGGGCAAAGTGTGGCTAATTGACTTTAATCCATTTGGTGAAGTCACGGATTCACTGCTGTTCACTTGGGAAGAACTGATATCGGGGAAAAACTTAAAAGGTGACTTCAGTGAAGGAGATGCCCAGGAGCAGGTAAGGCATGTTTTAAAAGATGGAAGTTAAACCCTTTGGTCCACTGACTGCTTGTGCTTTAGACGCTGTGGCCGGGACCCTTGGGAAGTGTGCAGTATAGCCCAGGTTTACTGGTAGTTACTTGCCCCTGGAGGTGGCCAAAGAAGGCTATTCATTGTGATTCATTGACGTAACTTTATGTAAAGAAATAATCACCAGGCGCAGTAGCTCACACCTGTAATCCCAGCATTCTGGGAGGCCAAGACGGGCTTGAGCCCAGGAGTTCAAGACCAGCCTGGGCAGCATAGCAAAACCTCATCTCTACAAGAAAATAAAAAACAAATTATCTGGACGTAGTGGTGCACACCTGTAGTCCCAGCTACTCGGGATACCGAGGTGGGAGGATCATCTGAGCCCAGCCGTGATCGTGCCACTGCACTCCAGGGTGACAAAGTGAGTCCTCGATTCAAAGAAAAAGAAAAAAAGCATTTTGATGCGTTTTTCGAGTTCCTTTTCTTTCTCTCAGCTCCTTCTGTCCTGCCCACCTGGAGGAATCTTGACGCTGGATCGGCTCCTGCGTCTGTGCTGACCCCTGCCCCGGCTGCTGAGGCTGAGAGTGCAGCTTCCGCACACACAGGCCCGTGCCTCTCCCCAGCCTGGCCTCTGGCTCACGACCCCTTTCCGCTCAGCCTTCCCCTCCATCACCCACAGCGGCTGGCTCTCGCCTTCTCCAGCGCCTCGGGTCTCCATCTTGGCCTTCTCTCCCTTCCTCTCGAGGGAGGTTTTACTTCCTCTTTGCAGGAAGACAGTCCACGCTTGAGAATTTCCACAGCTGACTGTCATCAGACCTAGAAACGAGTCTGTCCCCGCCTGCATCTGGTCTCTGTGCCTGTCAGCAAGCCCCTCCCTCCCAGCACCTGGTAACGCTTCTCCAGGCTCTTCCTCGCTGCCGGCTCCCTGCCAGCCAGATTTAGCTGCGTCCAGGTGTCTCCCAACCTAGAAACAAGATCGCCTTCACCTGGCTGCTCTCCTGTCTCCTCAGCTTCACAGCCAAACTTCCTTTAAACACCAACTTTGCATTGCTTCTTTCTGCCTGTAAAAGTAATACGTGCTTATTTTTAAAGAGAATTATAGCCGGGCTTGGTGGCTCAGCCTATAATCCCGCGCCTTGGGAGGCTGAGATGAGTGGATTGCCTGAGCCCGTGGGTTCGAGACCCGCCTGGGTAACTTGGCGAGCCCTCACCTCTACAATGAATCAAAAATTAGCAGGGTGTGGTAGCACGCGCCTGTAGTTCCAGCTACTTGGAAGGCTGAGGCGGAAGGATCGCCGGAGCCCAGCAGGTCGAGGCTGCGGAGGCCGGGAGTGGCCACTGCACTCCAGTCTGGGCGACAGAGTGAGACTCCAACTCAAAAAAAAAAAAAAAAAGAGAGAATTATAAAATCACCTGGAACCCTGCCACCTAAAAAGTAGTTTTAGTTTTTTTTTGGTGGGGGCGAGGGGTTTAGTCTGAGTCTCACTTTGTTGCCCACCACAAGCCCTGACCTGCTGGGCTCAAGCGATCCTTCCACCTCAGTCTAAAAGTAGTTTTAGTTTTACATGGTCATTTGAGAAAATTAGAAAGAGGCAGGACTTGAAATCCTACCACTTAGAAACAGCCATCCTTGCCACTTCAGATAGTATTTTTTCAGACCCTTGTTGTTAGAAATACGCACACTTTCATAGAAGTGGGAGCTTACTAGCTGCACTGCTGCTGTCATGTGATTTGCATCTTTTAAACCACTCAGTGGGGCCAGGTGCAGGTGGCTCCCGCCTGTGATCCCAGCACTTTGGGAGGCTGAGGTGGGAGAATTGCCAGAGCTCAGGAGTTTGAGACCAGCCTCAGCAACATAGACTCACCATCTCTACAAAACTGATTTTAAAAATAAAAATAAATAAACCATTCAGTGCTGTGCATCATCACAGCCAGCCTCCGTGGGTGCTGGTCCCCCCTGCCTCCATGGGCACCCCTCCAGCCCCGGCCCATCAGCTTCGGCCCCGCCACTCCGTGGGAATCTCCAGCACTTGTTGCGAATCCTGGAGAAGAAGACCCAGTCTTCATCCTGCTGAGCCACGGGCAGGACTTGCACACGTGGCCGCCTCCTTGTCCAGCAGCTCTGCTTCCCTCAGTCCCTGGGACGCACATTCCTCTCCTGGCGCTCTTCCTGCCTTTCTGACTGCCTCTCTGCCTTCGCCGTGAGCGTCTTTTCTTTTGCCCTCTCCGAAGTATTTCCTGGAGTCATTGCTCCATCCTCGTCCTTGGCCCTGTCTCCCCAGCTCTGAGTCGGGCTGTATCTACCCTGGGTGGCACTCATAGCGTGCAGATGGCCTGCGGACTCACCTGCCTCCTGCGTGAGACACAAACCTCTGAGAACAGGGTTGTGCTTCTTGTTCCTGATGTGTCTGTGTGGCTCAGCACAATGTCAGGCACAGTTAATGCTTGTCAGATTAAGGAATGAAGGAATGTGACCTCTGTGGGCCTCTCACAGTAGTGGATCATTAAAACTGAGGGACACGGAAGGAAAATTTCAGTTACCCAGCACGAGTGTTCTTTTTAAATATGAAGGATACAATGGTTGGGGTAGAAACATTTTGTGCAAGATTACCTCTGTGATCCAACTTGATTTATGTATGTATGAATGTACGTATGTATTTGAGTTGGAGTCTCACTCCAGCCCAGGCTGGAGTGCGGTAACACGCTCATGACCACCATAGCCCCAACTTCCGGGGCTCAGGTGATTCTTCTGACTCAGCCTTCCAAGTAACTGGAACTACAGGCACATGCCACCATACCTGGATAATTTATTTATTGTAGAAAGGAGATCTTGCCAAATTGCCCAGGCTGATCTCAAACCTCTGGGCTCAGGCAATCCTCTCGTCTCAGCCTCTCAAAGTGCTGGGATTACAGGCATGAGCCACCGTGCCTGGCCTTGTTTGTTTCTTCTAAATATTGGTGGTTGGGGGATGACAGAAGGGAGATGGGGGACAGGTTCCCGCCTCTGTCTCCCACCACTTCTTGTCTGTCTCCCCCATGCTTAGGCCACAGAGACCTGGCCTTCCCTCTGTTCCATGTGCTACAAAACCCTCTCTTGCCTGAACGTCATTGCCCTAGCTGTTTCCACTGTCTCAAAGCTCCTTCTGTTCCCCAACCTCGTGAGGCTGACCTCTTATCCCCAGGCAGTTCTCAGCCCCACGGTACCTACCTCCTTGGCCAGGTCTTAGCTGACCACCCTTCTAAAATAGTTTGCATCATTGTCCTCTTGGTCTGTCGCCCCATTTATTTGTTTCGGTGGCATTTTTTGCTATCTGAAATGATCTTGTTGATACACAATAAGTCTCCTACATGCAAACCTTCAAGTTATGAACTTTAATGATACATACCTGCATTTTTTAATATATTGTCTCCACCAAGTAGCAGTACGGCCTGTTGAATGCATACAGTACTGTCTGGCTGGCTGTGTTAGTTGGGCACCTAGGCTGCCTTTGTGAGACTTACAACAAATGGACTTTACGGACATGCTCTTGGAATGGGACTTGTTCGTTTGTTGTCCTGTCTGCTGGCTTCTCATCTGTCTCCCTGTCTTGTTTCCCAACTGATCTCCCATGCCTAGAACAAGGTCCGGCACAAAGCATGTGCTTCGTCACCGTCTTTCAGGCAGTTGGTCTGTCTCTTGTTAGCTACAGCCTGGTGTTCTGGGGCTCCACAGCCCTGATCTGCGTGGGCTCCTGTCCTGTCTCCATCTGCTGGATGTCACCCATTCCCACTTAGATATCTGCCACCCAGGACGTCCACACCCGAGGCCTTCTGCCTCTGAAATGTTCTTTGGCATGAAGCAGCATGTAAGCAAGACTCTATTAAGCAAGACTCTACAAGTGCACTAAAGAATGTAGAGACCGCTTGCTCGGTGTTTCATAGGCAATGAGGGCGAGACACGGCCAAGTCATATGTCCTAAAGGAGGCACAAAAACGTTAGGGCGTTCAGAGCACCGTGTGTCCTCTCTGTCGCCTGTCTGTTAAGCGAGCACTGCACACCTGAAGAAAAGAAGCGTGTCCAGAAGACATTCTGTTCCAGGGGAGCTTCCTGGAGACCAGAGATGGCTAACCATTTGCAGCGCACAGTGGCTGTGCTCTGGTGGCATTTAGGGAGCGCCCTCGCTCTCCATGAGGATAACTGTTTTCCACATTCCTCATGCTGATTTTCTGGTGAATCTAGAATCCAAGTCTTGGCGCCTTCTTTCCCTTTCGAGTCCTGTTTCCTCCCTGTCTAGAAAGGAAGAGAACGTGGAGCTGGAATGGTTCCGCGAGGTTCCTTTGTGGTGGGAGAACAGGCCTGAGAATAAATGACTCGCAGCCTTGCCTTTTCTCTCTTTGTACAGGATGCCCCAGCTTTCCGCTGTACCACCAGTGAGGCCACCGTCCAGCCCAGCCCCTACCTGAGCTACCGCCTGCCCAAGGACTTCGTGGACCTCTCCACGGGGGAGGATGCCCACAAACTCATTGACTTCCTGAAGCTGGTAAAGCAGATGTGTCTTTAGCATGCCGCCATCTTTCCAAATTGGCTTTCCAGATGGCTTTTTTTTGTCCCCGTAAAGATCCTGACGCCGTTGGCTTTATAATATTTTACTCTAGCCCTATGTTACCTGGACTTTTATTTCATGATTATAAGTGGAAGGAACCACGGCACTGAGTGAGATCATTTTATGATGAAGTATGAAGTGAGTTGAAGGAATAATGCGTAGATTGGATTGATAGAAAATGTCTGTAGGCCATACACGCTTTTTAACATTTTTCATAATGCTTCTCGCTTTGAAGAATGTGTGGGGATCATTACAGGGCTACGAGAAGACCCTGTCTCTGCAGTGTGGAGATGCCACTCAGGGGGCACGTGGACGTGTATATTTCTGTACATGTGGAAGAAAGACAAAATACTCAAGCACTGAGGATCATTTGCCCAGGAACCAAAGCAATAAACTTGCTTTTGTGGCTTTTCTTGTTTTTTTTTGTTTTGTTTTTTTGTTTTGTTTTGTTTTGTTTTTGAGCTGGAGTCTCACTCCGTCGCCCAGACTGGAGTGCAGTGGCTGCTTCCGGCCACCGCAGCCTCAACCTGCTGGGCTCCGGCGATCCTTCCGCCTCAGCCTTCCAAGTAGTTGGAATTACAGGCGCGCGCTACCACGCCCGGCTGATTTTTTTTGATTTATTGTAGAGATGAGGTTTCGCCTGCCCAGGCGGGTCTCGAACCCGCGGGCTCAGGCAATCCACTCACCTCAGCCTCCCAA
>CAUYQG010129030.1:0-13556 GCA_963574415.1 Tarsius wallacei
TGCAGAAGGATGAAACAGGATCCCTACCTATCACCATACAGAAGAATCAACTCTAAATGGAACAAAGACCTAAACGTAAAACCTCAAACCATAAGAATCTTAGAAAACACAGGAGACACCCTTATGGGAGTCGGAATAGGCAACCAATTCCTTATCAAAACACCAAAAGACCGTGCCATAAGAGATAAGACAGACAAGTGGGACCTCGTCAAGTTGAAAAGCTTCTGCAAAGCAAAATAAACCATCAAGAGAGTGGGAAGACAGCCCACAGAACAGCAAAAAAAAATATTTTCCAACTGCATATCTAACAAAGGCCTAACATCCAGGATCTACAAGGAACTCAAGTGTGCCGAAAGGAAAAAAACAAACAGCCCTATTTAAAAGTGGGCAAAGTTATGAATAGATACTTCTCAAAAGAAGATATACAAGCAGCCAACAGACAAACGAAAAAATGCTCAGCCTCACTAATCATCAGAGAAATGCAAATTACCTCCAGTTAGGATGGTCATCATCAATAACTCAAAAAAAAAAAAACAACAGATGCTGGAGAGAATGCAGGGAAAAGGGGATGCTTCTGCATTGTTGGCAGAAGTATACACTAGTACAACCTCTGAGGAAAACAGTGTGGCAATTCCTAAAAGATCTAAAAATCGACCTTCCATACAACCCAGCAAACCCCCTTCTAGGAATATACCCTGAGGAGCCCAAATCCTTCTACAAAAAAGATATCTGCACACACATATTTATTGCAGCACTATTCACAATACCAAAAACGTGGAACCAACCGTGCTACCCATTGAAAGTAGACTGGATTTTATTTTTTTATTTTTTTATTTTTTTTTTAGTTGGAGTCTCATTCTGTCGCCCAGACTGGAGTGCAGTGGCTGCTCTCGGCCACCGCAGCTTCGACCTGCTGGGCTCCGGCGATCCTTCCGCCTCAGCCTTCCAAGTAGCTGGAACTACAGGCGCGCACTACCACGCCCGGCTAATTTTTTGATTTATTGCAGAGATGAGGTCTTGCTTGCCCAGGTGGGTCTCGAACCCGCGGGCTCAGGCAATCCACTCACCTCAGCCTCCCAAAGGCGCAGGTTACAGGCTGAACCACCGAGCCCGGCTACAAACCAAAGTTTCTTATCAAACTACATTAAATCATATATTAGCCAACATGAAGCAACTAGGAGTACCAAGTAAATGATTATCAAATCATTCAATTCTATCATATTTTTTCTTATTTAATATACTGCCTATTTATATTTTGGTATAAACAGAGAATGCAATGTATCTCCCATTTCAAATTTAAGATACTGCAGCTCAGATACCATCTGACTGCGCTTTTCTGATAATAAAGAGTGAAATAAGCTGTGTTTAAAATGTAATTTTCTAATCCCTGTTTTGTAATTTTATATTTGTTTTCCTTTTCCTTAAATCATGAATTAGTAAAAGTCTATATATTTTGTTTATTTTAGTCTTAAATGAGAGATCTGAGGCAAATTTATTGGATTTTAAATATCACAGGTATAAGACTCAACTCTTGTTAAGACTATTTTTAATATAAAAAATCTGGTGCAAAGCCAAAATTTTTGATAGATAAATATGTAGACATTAGAATAACTAAAATTAAAGCTTACTATAAATGTATAGAAAAATTTCATGTAATCCAATTATAAGAACTGTAATATGGTTGGCTATATTTGGTTTGTTTCTAAATTTAAGGTTGTTTTAGAGAAACCAGTCATATTCAAACACTTCATTCAACTGCTTTATCCATGTGACTTTGTTGTATTCTCAATATTGCTTCCTTTTTGTCCTTCCTGAGTCAGATATTTTTTCTTGATACAATCAGCTGTGGCCAGAGGTAAGAAATTTATAAATCAAAAAAGGAATATATTCTCTGTGATTGGGATAGTAAGGAGTGCTGCAGTCAAAACAGCAATAATAATTTCTAGAACAAGTAGTTTATATTTTCTATATTATAATGCTATGTTATTACCCTTTCTACTTCACATCAACTAATCTATTGTTAATTAGTAAAATTATGAAAATGAATTTTAAATGTATTTAGAAAATATAAGATAATGTCCTTATGAGAATGACAACAAAACATTTTAACGTGAATAAAATCTTTCCAATCACTATAAGTATTATTAAACTTTTGAATCATGTGGGTTTTTATAGTTGATTCAAGTTATATTCTATAAAGTTGGCTGAACACTGAGCAAAGAAACACCGAATAGTGCTCCTGGTTGAAATATGGGTTTAGGTTTTAGTGAAACTCCAGTGAATACATTTGTCAACCAATCAATACATAACCTTGTTTTATGTGCATTTCTTTTTAAAGTCATCTTATTTAACATATATTGTTGATTCATTAACATTGAACTCTTGGCCAACAGCACTGTAACTCATGTATCAATGCAGCTTAAACTAACACACATTTTCCTCCATAAAACACAATACAGCTATTGGAGCTTAGGAAAACTAGACACTTCCCCACTATGCCTTGGGTCCATTTTAAACAGAAAAACTACTTTTTAAAAAATGAAAGAAATGCAAACAAATAAAAGTGATGCTAAGTATGCTCTAACAGAACATTGTTTACACTGAGAGCTGAAACAAATAGTTAAACATTGATTTTGAAACCTCAGCTGAAGTTGTCAGGTGTGTCAGGTGACTAAAACTTTTCTGTGCTGTATGCAAATCTATAAATGACCGTGAAGACACCACAAGTATTGATTTGGGGATTACAGGTAATTGTTATTGAGTAAGCTAATGTGCAAATATAAAATTCATAAATACTGAGGATTGTTTTACATATACACATATATATTACTTTTTAAAAATAAAAACCGTGTTAACCTAAATATGTATGTCATATCCACATGATAAACTAGTAATAGTTTTCAGCAATCTAACTGATACAAACCCAAGAAGTTTATATCAAATCACGTATATATTTATCTCTTAAAAAGGCCTCATTTAATTAATTAGCAAAAGGTATTACTTTTTTTTCCTATGCCAATATATTTGTTGCAATATAGTTGAATAGATTTTGGCACAGTCACACAAAATGTTGAATGATCTATTTATATATTTGGAAAAACTTTAGATTATAAAAAAAAAAGAAACTAACACAATTTTCCTCTAATTCAAGTGCTATCAAATGCTGGAGTTACAATTGAAGCTAAAAATGCAATATTCACTTTTTCACATGGATTTGTCTAAGACTGCTTTTTTCAATCTAAGATGAAGCAAGATTTGAATCTGAAATGATAGAGACTAGCCAGAGAGGCAAATTAAAGGAAGACAGGAGACAGAGAAGGAGAGAGGGATCTCAGAGGAAGTCATAAGCAGGCATTCTCTGATTCTCTTTTTCTTTGCAAGTTTGTGATTGGTGTCTTCACAGAAGGTTTTCAGGCACATACTGAGAACTCTAATTAAGAGAGTTATCTCCATTTGTTCAGGCTTGAGGGTGCACTTCAATCAAGTAGAACCTGTTGAAGTGTGAATAGGAAGAACAGGGGAAGTCAAAGTGTCATCAGGAGAAATAAGTTGGCTGTCGACCAAGAGGCATCACAGAACAACTTTACACTGGCAAAAATGTCCTCAATTCTATAAGCAGAGTTGGGGCAGAAATCATCATTTACCAGCACACTGGAAGTGGGATCTGTTTCTCAGGGGTAGGTTGACTTAACGGGGCTCTCAAATGCTATTATATAAGTTAAAAAACCAATTTATTATTTTGCAATGAGATATTCAACTTACTTCTCGCTTGATTAATATATTTTCTCAATTAAAGATCAATTTATATTAGAAGTCAACATAGTTTTCAAGAATTACTTGATAGTCATGAAATCTGAATAAGGAAATAATTTTTTAATAATAATAAACTCTGATAGTCTGATGCATCTATCTTCTCAGTAGAGATATTATTGCTTCCAGAACTAGTGAGGTCATATATTTTCTTCTGGTTACATTACTTGACCAACATTAATACCATTTGTTTTTCCAAACCCTCATTTTTTTTTTCTATTTGTATTATTGGCCAGTCCTTCCAATGGATATATTTCAACAGAGTATCTGGTGTTGCTATTAAGATGTACTCTTATTAAGAATGTGGAGATAAATTGAGTAATCTTGTAAAAAATAAATTAGGGAAAGCTGACACCATAGAAATTATTAGCAGTCTGTGGAAATACAGAAATAATTTATTTATAATATGTTAAGTAATTTGGGAGGCCTTAAATTATAATTATAGTTTTCTGGCAATAATCTGAGAAAAACTAATTTAGGGATTATTTAATGATATCTTTCATTAGTTAAAATTTGACCTTTTTCATTTTTTACTTTTATCATTAATGTATTTTATGTTCACAGCATTAGATTAATTCTATGTCACAATTTATACTCACCATTGCTTTGTGAAAGACTTTGTATTTTTGTGTGTTTATGTGTGTGTGTGTGTCTGTCTATCTACCTATTCATCCATCCATCCGTCATCTATCTAACCAGCTATGAAACTAGCTAGCTAGTATCTAACAAACTATTTATCCATCTATCCCTCTATCCATTGATCTAACTATTTGTCCAAAAAGTTCCAAATAGCTGAATGCTAGAAAAAAGACAATAATATGACTCAATTGCCTTGTGGTCTTTCTCCAATTTTTTTCTTATTTATTCTCAAAAAACAGTTGTCTGAATTTTAAGTCTTGTGTTCATCATTCCTTTTATTTTCCTACATAAATTTAAATAATGTCTTTGTATAGACTGAGTGTGTATATGAGAGATATTTCAACTAGAGAGAGAGAGAGAGAGAGAGAGAGAGGATGACAATGATAATGATAAACTGGACAGACATTGCTTATAATTTGGCATGCCATGTAGCATACATAGAAGAAGAGAAAACAAACAGCAAATTTGATTCTTTGAAACATAATATTGGTGATGTGATTTTTGTGTTGAATGCTTGATCTAAAATTGAAACATTTTAAAAAGATTTTTGAGAAAAAAAATAATAAACACTTTCCAAAAATGGCAATGAAAATAAGAATTAAGATTCAAGATATTTAAAGAATCTAGGCTTTGGACTCATAATCAAATCCAAATAATGCCAACTAAAAGTCGTGTACACTCTTTGATTCACTATCAAAATATCTTGATAATTTTATTGAATTATGATTGACATAAACAAAGTACATGTTTAATATATATGATGTGATTTGTTTGTAGGTAAGTATACACCCATGAAACCATCACAACAATCTATGTGAAAAATATTTCTGTTATCTGCTATAATTTTCTGCTGTCTTCTTATTTTAATTTTGGGATAACAATACCTACCATAAAATATACCCTCAGCAAAATTGTAAGTGTGCAATACAGCATTGTTAACTATAGGTATTATGCTATACAGTAGTTCTCGATAATTTATTCATCTTGTATAACTGAAACTTCCTACCCTACAAATCTTAATTGTAATAACTTCCAAGGTTCTTCATGAAGTTAATCACTATGCTAGTAAAGCACCTAGGGCAGTGCTGAGGGCATAAAAAGTGCTTAAAATGTAATATTTTTTCTCCTTCTCTACATCTTCATTACAAAGTACAGTTTCCTATGTTTGACCAATATATTAGATTATGTTTTATCTCTTTACATCAAGTTCAAGTGCAAATTCAAGCGTGATAATAATGATAGTCAAAACACTCATATAAATGCATTCTTGGATGAATATATTGTGTTCTAGATCATGTAAAAGTTGCTATCTTTCTGAGAACATTTGGGACCTTATCAACATATCACTGAATTGACTACTTGTGACAGCCTTAAATTAGTCAGACAACTCTGTAGAGTGCCAGGTCTTCACACATATTATATCATGTGCTCTACCATCAAAAATATGTTAACTGTTAAATAATATTATCAGAAATCTGTCATTATCAGAACTAACCACAAAGGCTGTATAACACAATGTGGAATCTGCTGTGGGAAAATGAATTGAGACTCCAGCATACTATATTGATCTCCTAGGTTAAGCAACCAATCATTAGTATTAATCAAACTTAGAGATATAATTATGAATGCAGATTAATTAGAAGACAATTATTAAAAAGAAAAAATGTAATTAATACCAAGTACAAAACATCAGCAATACATGTAATTGTGAGATCAGTTAACTTTTGCAACATCAATAAGTTTTATCTATTTCATGAATCTTTGCTTTTCAGTGACAAATTTTCAGAGAATAATGTCATCTCTTATCTTGAATTTTTAATATAAGAAACAGCCACTAGACCTTTAGTTTGAGAGTCATTAAAAATAAATATTCTGAAATATTACAGAATCAGCAACTAATATAGTAATTATTTAAGAAATGGTGTGTCTCAAAGTATAGTTTATGGAACACCTGCAAATTACTCATTTTGTCTGCCTGCACAAAATTAAGATTGTCAGCATATGCTTAGGTTAATTGCTATATAAACCCTAGAATTCTACACGTTGAGATTATTAGATGAACCACATTCATATTTAAATTTAAGAACCAATGTCTGAGGAAGTCTTCCTTGAATACATGACCAAAACAAGGAGAGAACTTTTATTATGGAAGCCATAAGGGAAGAATCATTTGAAGCTAAAACCAAACACTGTCAGTCAATTCAGGCAGAAATGGACACTCTTAGGCTTATGCCTCATGTGACTGTCATCACAAATATAAACTTTCAAAAAGATAGCTGTTGATTTGTCTTATAGGAGAAAGATACAATAGGGTCAAAATTGTGGTAAATATTAGATTGCTAATAATAGAATCTGTTGATCAGACTTTAGGGAAATATATACTCATGTTTTACTGTTTAGGGTACACATGAAACAACTGTTATGGAAACAAGTCAGAAATAGTTACCATATTACAAATACATTTATCCGTTGAATCACCAACTGACCTTAAAAAATCGATACTGTAATTTAAAATACACACATAATGATCTATATATAGATATCTGTATTGTAACATTATTATAATGGCAAAAGACTATAAACAATTTACAATGCTGCAATAGAAAATTTTATGAAAAAATACAATATATGTTGTACTTAATGAAATGCACTGTTTCTTAAAAAAATAGGGAGATCTCAGTGTATTGACATAAACATAATACAAGGCATACTGATTAGAAACAACTAATTACAGAAGAGTATAGATGATATAACGACATGTAAAAGAAAACAGAAGTAAAATAGCAGATTTAAATGTTTAATTCAAATTACTAAATTGTTTATATTTAACTTAGAGGATGCTCTGTGGTTCTTAAAGTCTATTATGGTGATTTAAATCATATAGTACTCATAGCAAGTTTCTCAGTAAGAGAACCTTAAGTCGTCTGTAAGATAGAGTCACTATTACTATTTTAATTCACATATAAAAATCCCACAATAAAAAGACATATTAAATAATTTTTCTTATCCCTATTTATAATATAGTGTCTACAGTCTAGACATTTGGAATATAAAGCATTTTCTTGAGCAGATAAATGTTCATATTATTATTTACACAAATAAAATATATTCATGTTTGCATTTAAATATCTGCTTTTTATATGAGTCTCCATAATATTGGTTTGTTTTTTAGAAATATTATTTTATCTCTAATTTGAACAAATAATAATTGTATATATTTGTGGGGTACAGTGGGATATTATGTGCACATACATTAAGGAATGATTACATTAGGCTAATTAACATGTATTTATCACTTCATATACTTATTATTTATTTGTGGTGAGAACATTTAAAAATCTTTTAGTAATCTTGAAACAAAAAATTTATTATTATTAACGTAATCATCTTATAGGAAATTTAGGGGAACAGTAGGTATCAGATAGAATGGGACGAGATATCTCCATCTATAGCACTTTTTTTGTTATTTTACTTTCTGATTTATATTTATATATTAAACTAATTTGATATATTTTATCTTAAAAATGTCCTTGCTACCAAACTTTATACATACTCTATATATTGCTTTCTTTTTTACTAGCATTCAACAAGAACTGTCAGAAGATAAAGCAACAATAAAATTTAAAGACGCAATAAATTGACTCATGTAAACATTAATAACATTATTATTATATGCTTAAATTTTTTCTACATTTAAATAACTATTTTGGATTTTTTTTTTTTACTATTTTGAAGATGGGTTTAGATAATGACTCTGTGTTTCAGATTATGCTTGTGAATTTTTATTTTATCTATGCAGTTTCCTTAGAGACATGGAAGTTCTCAGACTGCAAAGTGGATTTTTCACATGGACCAATGTTGTGAATACATGGTTTAGTTGAAGCTGAAAGTAGCAAGAACAGAAATATCTATAACAGTGCCTGTTCCCACTGGAATGAACTAGATTGAACTGTAATTTTCAGTTTAGATTCATTCCTCGAGTTTAGTGCAGTCAGTCAGAATCCAAATCTAAATTGGTCTCAATCAAGTTTATATGCAGCAATTTGGCATCTGAAGAAACATTATTTAAAACCCCATTCGGCCATGCCTGTAGCATCTATTTCAACTAGAATGAAAATAGGAAAGCTGGAAGTAAAACTGTTCAAAATATTTCCTTTGTAGATATAAATAACAAAAATATTCTTAGACTAGAAATTTGCAGGCAAATTCAAAAAAGTATTTGCCAAATTTACTGAGAAAAAGGGCTTGTTTGCAAAAAAATTTTAAAAACACATTTTTCATTAGTTACTTTTTAATTTTTGGCAGTCTCAAATTTATCTCGAGAACTAAAATCTTAAAGAATTATGTATAAATGAAATTAGATATCTTATTTATATAATATATTAAATATATTTTAAATATGCTTTTCTGAAATGAAACAATGAATTATGGTAGTGCACAAAATAGTTTTCAGAGGGGATTGGTTTTAAAAGAGGTTCATGTTATCTTATCTGTAATACTTGTTATTGTGACTTTAAAAAACACAAATTAATGTATCAGTGCTTGATTTTTCCAATTTGTAAATTTATAAGTTTAACTTGAATCATGTATTTATTTATACCTAAGTTATATGATGTTCTGTGGTTCTTAAAGTTCATCATGGTGACACAAATCATTTAGTCCTCATGGTAAGATTCTCTGTAAAATGATTTTAAGTCTTCTGTAGGATTGTGTCACTAATACTATTTTCATTCACAGATGAGAACACTAAAATATATAGACATATAAATAACTTTTCTTAGCCCTATCAATAATATAATGTCTACTATGTAAGTTTAGCATTCAGAATATAAAACATTTGCTTGAGCAGATGAAGGTTCAAATTATTATATACATAAAAGACATTTATATTAATATTGGAAATATATATATACATATATATATTGCCTCCAGAAGTAATATGTACGTACTTTGATTTCACTTAGATTTACCTCCAGGTTTTGCCCTGTGACTTTGTGCTTTGTTATAAAGTCACAGCTAATTTATTACTTATTTTTTACTATTATGTGCATAGCAACATCTGAATAGAGCCATCATTATTTTTCCTTGGATTTAGCATTCAAATTTTGTGATTCATAATAAGAAACAAGATGGTCAAAGATAATTTGACTTATTTTTTCCAACTTGAATGTTGTTTATTTATTTGTTTTCTATTCTCTAATTGTTCTGGCTAGGTCTTTAAGTAGTACATTGAATAAAAGTGGTGAAACTGAACATCTTTGTCTTGCTCTAGAACTTGAAAAAAAAAATTAGCTTTTCCCCCATTTGGTATGGTACTTGCTGTGAATTTACCAAATATTGTTTTTATCATGTTGAGCTATAGTGCTTCTATAACCAGTTTTGTTAGCATGTTTATAATGAAATGAAGTTTTGTTATATAGAATATTTTTGCATCAATTGAAGTGATTATATATATGGTTTTGGTTCTACATTCTGTTGAGCCATATTTATTGATTTACATATGCTAAACCACCCTTGCATTTCTGAGATGTACCCCACTTTAACATAATTAATGATCTTTTTAAATACATTGCTGAATTCAGTTGTCTTGTGTTTTGCTGATCATTTTAATATCTATGTTCATCAGAGTTATTGGTCTATTGTTTCCTCTTTTATTGTTTGTTTTGTCTGGTTTTGCTATTAGGGTAGCAATTAAATCAGAGAATGTGTTTAAAACTATTCTATCCTCAAATTTTTAAAATAGTTTGAGTAGGAATAATATTTTTCTTATGTAAATGTCTGGTAGAATTTACCAGTGAAGATATCAAGTCCTGGAATTTTCTTTGATCGGAGACTTTTTATTACTCTTTCTATCACATCAGTTGTTATCACTCTAGCAAGTGTTGGATTTCTTCATGGTTCAATCTTGGTATGTTGTACATATCTAGGAATTTAACCTTTCTTCCAGTTTTTCCAATTTATTTGCGTATTGTTGTTTTTTAGAGACTCTAATGATCCCTTAAATTTCCAGGCTGTCAATTGTAATGTCTCCTTATTAATCTCTAGTATTATTTATGTGAATCTATTTTTTCTTAGTCTGGGTAAAGGTTTTCACATTTTGTCTCTCTTTTTAAAAAGCAAGTTTTTATTTTGTGAATTTTTTACAGTGTACATCTAATTTATGTCTTCTTTCATCTCTATTATTTCTTTTCTTCCACTAATTTTGACTTTGACTTTCTCTTGCTTTTCTAGTTCTTTCAGGTGAATTTTTAGGTTATTTGACGTTTTTGCACTTTTTTGATGTAGGCATTTATTGTTGTAAATATTCCTCTTAGTTCTGCCTTTGCTGTAATCCGTAGATTTTGGCATATTGTATTTCAATTTTCATTTGTTTCAAAAAATGCTTAAATTTTCACCTTAATTTCTTTATTGACCCAATGATTGTTCAGAAGCATATTGTTTAATTTTCATGTATTTGTATAGTTTACAATGTTCCTTTTGTCATTAATTTTTACTTTTATTCTGTGATGGTCAGAAATAATACTTGTTATGATTTTTAATTTATTTGATATTTTTGAGACTGGTATTTTGGCTTAAAATATGTTTGACCCACAGGACCCTTAAGATCTTCTCATGTGCTGAGAAAAATGTGTACTCTGCAGTGATGGGACGAAATACTCTGTAAATGTTTGTTAGATTCATTTGATCTACAGTGTAGATAAACTTTGATTTGTGAGTGTGAGTGTTTGTGTGTGGGGCAGGGGCGGGGGTTGATTTCCTGCCCGGATGATCTATCCAAGGCTGAAAGTATTAGTCCCCAGCTATGATTGTATTAGGGTCTATATCTCTCTTTGACTCTATTAATGCTTGCTATTTATGTCTAGGTGCTCCAGTGTCAAGTACATAAATATTTACAATTGTTATATTTTTTTACTGAATTGGCTTCTTTATTATAGTATAATCACCTTTGGAACAGAATAGAGGGTCAAGAAATATGAAGAACAGTATGGGCTTTCATCAGAAAGCTAAAAATAGAACAATAATATGATTCAGCAATTCTACTGCTGGGTATATATCCAAAGAAAAGTACATCACTATATTGTAGAAATATCTTCCCTGTCATGTTTACTACAGCACTTTTCACAATAGCCAAGATATGGAATCAACCTAAGTTTCCAGCAATTGTTGAATAGATAAAAAAAATGTGGCACATATACACAATGGCATATTATTCAACCATAAAAAGAATAAAATTCTGTCATGTATGACAACATAAAAGGAACTACAAGACATTATATTCAGTGAAACATGCCAGGCACATAAAGACAAATATCACATGTTCTCACTCTTATGAGGGAGAAAAAAAAGGGGGGGGGGAAGAAAAAAGACAGAAAGAAAAATAAAAAGAAAAAGAAAACCTCATGGAGACAGAGATTAAAATGTTGGTTACCTGAGGTTGGAAAGGGTAGTGGGGTGGGGAGAAGACAAATTAGAGATGATTAATGAGAACAATAATACAATTAGATATGAGAAATAAGATCCAGTACTTAGTAGCACAATAAAATGACTATAGTTCATGATAATTGATTTCATATTTTAAAATAATTAAAAGAGTGGAATTGGAATGGTTCTAACACACACACACACACACACACACACACACACACACATACACACACACACACACACACAAAACACTTGATGTGATAAATACACTAGTTACCATTATTTGATCATTACACATTGTATGCCTGTATCAACACTCCATGTGTATCCCATAAATATACACTATTATGTGCCCATAATGATTTACAATAGAAAAATTGTAAATACAATACAAATGTTCATCTTTAAAATTCATCTTTAAAATTTAGTCATTATTGTCACAAAGGACTGTAAAAAAAAGAGTTCATATTTAAATTATAAATTCATTTTTGTAATTAAATCAAAATACAAAGTTTTATAGAAATAAAAACTATAAGGTGCAAAATAATTTCATAAATATTCATGAAATTTACAAAAAATAAGAATGAAACTATATAAAATTTTATAAAAAGCTCAAAATCCAAAGCAACACACATTTCATATGTACCCCATAAATATGTACAACTATTATTTATCCATAATAATTAAAAATAAAGATATTTTAAAAAAATAGTAATACTAACAAATATGAAAATTAAAGTGATCCAACCCAACAAATTGCTTTTAGTCATCACTCATAAGCACAAATTTTAATCACACTGTTATACAAGGGTTGTTAAGTAAAAATTTATACTTTGCTTTCTTAGAGCTTACATAACTGAAATGTTTCCTGCATATATTTTGCAAATATCAGAAATAAACAGATTAAAAAAACATTTTGGATAGTGGTACTTTTAAGGTTAATTAATTTGTTGTAATCTAAAAATGTGGACTATAGATAGAAATTTAAGAAGAATATAGTGCATTATTAAATATAGCCATCATTTTGTATAATAGTTATAATAATATGAGTGAGCTCATCCAGTATTCATCTTTCTGTGTCAGTTAACATATGATCTTTAGGTTCATCCATTTTGTTGAAAATTCCAGAATTGTCTTTGTTTTTTTTTTTTTGTAATCATTCTATATCTTTATTAGACCCACAAAAATAAGTATTATGTAAAAAATTACTATCTATAAAAAGAAAGATTAAGTGTTTAGAGAACAAAGTCACATCTATAATACTAGACATATGGAATAATGTTATTGTTCACCCACCTTTGCCCGTCTCCATTAATTTTCTTTTCTTTTTTTGTTTCTTTTTCTTTTTCTTTTAAGGATGTGGAGTACAATTCAGGATTCGGTATACAAATGTTGATTATGAAGGCACCCTTGTTGATGAAGTGTGCCCCTCCTTTCCCTGGCAGTTTCCCCCAACTGTCAATCCCCACCCCCCAGCAATTTTCCACGACTGCCAATCTCTTTCTTATAGTATTATGATAATTGTTCAAGGTATGCTTATAAGTGAGAACATATGGTACTCTGTTCTTTGTTTCTGTGATAAATCACTGAGTATGATCGACTCTAAATCCATCTAAGTTGCTGCAAAGTCCATATGTTTGTCTTTCTTTATGGCTGCATAATATTCCATTGTGTATATGTAC
>CAUYQG010129036.1:0-16184 GCA_963574415.1 Tarsius wallacei
GACCCTGAAGAAATACAAAAGATTATTAGAGACTACTATGTACACCTGTATGGAAACAAACTTGAAAACCTCAAGGAAATGGAGGTCTTTCTGTCATCATACAACCTGCCTAGGTTGAAACAAGAAGAAATTGAGACCCTAAATTGACCAATAACAATCAAGGAAATTGACTACGTAATAAGAAAACTACCTACAAAAAAAGCCCTGGACCAGATGGCTTTCCAGCAGAATTCTACAAGACATTTAAGGAGGAGCTCATACCAACCCTACTGAAGGTATTCTAAGCGACTGAGAAAGATGGAACCCTTTCCAAAACATGCTACAAAGCTAACATCACACTGATACCCAAGACAGGTAAAGACCCAACAAAGAAAGAGAACTACAGGCCAATATCCTTGATGAACGTAGATGCAAAAATTCTCAACAAGATCCTAGCAAACCGGATCCAACAACACATCTCAAAAATCATCCATCATGACCAAGTAGGCTTCATCCCCGGGATGCAAGGCTGGTTCAACATTCATAAAACCATAAATGTAATTATTTTTCAGTTTCTAATAGATTACTATATTAGGGTTCTCCAGAGATACACGGACACACACACACACACACACACACACACACACACATACACTCTCTCTCTTCTCTCTCTCTCTCTCTCTCTCTCTCACACACACACATACATAACTTATAAATAAATAAATATATATATATATATATATATATATATATATATATCCTATGTTGTAAGTTTTAGTCCAAGTTGAAGGGGCTGGGAATTAGAAGGAATATGTTGTAAGTTTCAGGTCAAGAAACTGCAGAAGAACAATATCCAGCCCAACAGTCAGGCAGAGAGAGTAAATTCTCCCTTTCTCCCTTACTCCATCTTTTTGTTTTATTTGGGTTCTCAAGGAATAGAATGATGTTCAATCACATTTGGAAGATAATCTGTTTTACTCAGTTTACTGATTCAAATGCTCATCTTGTCTATAGACAACACCCTCACAGCCAGAAGTAACATTTAACTAAATATCTAGGTATCCTATGACCCAGTCAAGATAACACATAGAGTTAATTATTACAAGTCTCCTCATTTTCAACTTGCACCCATATACATCTCCTAAATCACAGGTAATCTCTAAACAAAGACAGTAAAAAGCAATAATTCTGCCTAACATGACACAACTATCCTGTGTACAATGAGAAACACACTCTTTTCTAGAAAGGGAGATAAAGTACATGAGTAAAGGTTACTCTTTTTTATATTCACAAATTTAAATATTATGAAATAAAATAATACTTAAATATTATGATATAAAGTCAATACATCTTAGTTAAATGAAAAGGAAACAAGAAAATAAATAAGAGAAAAAACAAAGGTATTTATCATAAACATAAACAAAACCATATTAAAAACAAAATGGGGCAATAGTCATGGCAATTGCAGTGCTCATTTCTGTGACTGGTCACATGGCTTGTAGCTGGGCTTTATACTTTTTAAAAAATACAAATTCTCTATTCCCTTTGCCCTCTGCAAGCTCCTCAGCTGATTATGATTCTTTATTTAAAGGGTGACCTAAATTGTTACTTCTGAATGGTCTGAGCCATTAGAAGTTCTGCCTGGATTGGGTTGATGAAGTTTTTCACTAATCTTAATTACAGGGCATGTCAATATTAGTAGATAATCTAAGGAATCGCTTCAATTCCAGACATACTTTTTCTTACTTTCATTGTAGAATAGTGGCCCAATTTTTAATTGGTAATCAGAATCAGTCACCCAAGCCAGCACAATAACGCCCTTCTTTGACTGTTTATTCAGAGGCATGAGAAGCCCAAAATGACCAGGTGGCAACCTTAATTCCGTTTAGTGAAATCATTGTTGTGCTTCTGGTGGAAACATTTCTCCCTCTGGAACTAGGGCCTCTATGTTAGCAGAACACAATGTTTTAAGAACAAGGAACAAAAATTAGCCAGTGTGACACTAGGAATAATAGTAAAACATGCCACTTAAATTTCCACCTCTTGATTCCTGAACTTGTTAATCCTTATGGAAAAAATAGCATATATCAGATACTGATTCAAAGCATATACAGATTTCTGAAAAACACTGCCCAGACCTTGCAAGGTCTTGCCATGTAGATGGCACAAAAAATGAGTCTTCAAAAGGCCATTGTACTGTTCTATCAAACCAACTGCTTCATAATAACAGAGAACGTGATAATACCAGTGAATTCTATGAACATAGGCCCATTGTCACACTTCTTTTGCTGTGAAGTGTGTTCCCTGATGAGAAGCAATGCTGTGTGGAATGCCATGATGATGAGTAAGACATTCTGTAAATCCACAGACGGTAGTTTTAGCAGAAACATTGCGAGTAGAGATGACAAATCCATATCCAGAATATCTATCCCAGTAAGAACAAAATTCTACCCCTTCCATGACAGAAATGATCCAATGTAATCAACCTGACACCGGGTAGCTGGCAAAATTTACCTGAGGGGATGGTGCTATATTGGGTTGACCAGGTTTGATCTATGCTACTGACAGATTGAGCACTCAGCATGGCCATAGTCAGGTTGACCATGGTGAGTGGAAGTTCATGTCACTGAGCCCATGTATAACCTTCATCCCTGCCACTACGGCCACTTTGTTCATGAGCCCATTGGGTAATGACGAGAGTGACTGGGAAAAGGCTGATTGTTATCCACAGAATGAATCACCTGTATACTTGATTAAAATTCTCCTCCACTGAAGCCTCCCTTTGGTGAACATTCACATGGGGCACAAATATATTCATTCTTGTTTTGCCTCTTCCGAGAATACTATCCACATACCTTTTCCCTAAACTTCCTTGCCACCAATTTTTCAATCATGTTTTTTTCAAATCCTTGACTGTCTTGATCACAGCCCAAAATTGGTATACAATCACACTTCCAGGCATTTCTCCTTCCTGGAAAAGTGAACCAGGGGTATTGCTCAAAATTCTGCCCTTTGGAAGAATTTTTCTTCACTGCTATCCTTCAGAGATGTCCCTGAAAATGCCTATAGTGCTGCATCTGACCACTTTTTGACATTGCCTGTAAACTATGCAGAACCATTTATAAACCAGCCCTGAGTCTTTCTTCCCTCTATTAATTGATCAAAGGGTACTCCCCATGAGGCCGTAAGTGCAGGCTGAGAGATAAAATGCAGTGTAGCAGGAGTGGGGACCATGGCATTTGTGCCACTTCATGTAAATTTCCTGTGCTTTTAGAGCCTGCTTGGGCTCAATCACATAATTGATACTTTAAATTGATAATGGAGTGTTGCTATGAAATCCAAATTTATGGCTTGGTGGGCCAGTTAACATCAAGCTCATGATGGGCAGTTTAGGTTTCATGGTAACTTGGCTGCGCGTGGTTAAACATCCAGTCTCTACTAAGCTCCAGGAGCAGGCTAATAGCTGTTTCTTAAAAAAAAAAAAAAAAAAAAAAATAGTTGCCTGTAGAAGATGGCAAGAATTTGTTCTAAAAATAAGCCTGCACTACCATTCACCTACGAGGGGCTGCCAAAGGTCCAAACATCATCCCTATCTGCCATCGACACTTCAAGCACCATTGGTCTGCTGGATCATATGTCCCAAGAAGGCAAGAGCAGCTTGCACAGCAGCCTGGACCTGTCGCAGAGCCTTCTGTTGTTCTGGGCCCCGATCAAAACTACCGGCTTTTCAGATCACTTGGTACTGTCACACACAAAAATAATGTTTAATAGGCATACCAAGAAAAAATGGTTAGTCAAATATCTTGGCACCTAGTAACACAGTTCATTTGGCACATATAATTAGCCAACAGAATTGCAGTGAATTAAAGTGGCTTCATTAGAATATGAATGGTCAGAATGCTGAGTAAATTTAGTTCTTCTTGTATTTTGAATTTATCTGTCTGTCGGGCTATCTATCTACCCGCCTATTTACATAAAGAAGTGATATTTACATGTAAAATTAACACCATGAATAACAACTCAGCTGAAGAAGTAGAACATTACAAAAAACTTTAAAAACTCAAATGCCTTTGCCTCTGCCTTCCTCTGCCTTCCTTCCAATATCAAATAAATTTTTGAATTTGGTTTATCACTTTTTGAAATAGCTTTACTGCAATCAGATGTGTTTTAAAATATGATACTATTATATTTTGTATGCTTTATATTTTATAACAATGTTATAATACATGGATTATTGCCATTGTCTTTTTCACCCAAAATTGTTATTGACATTTAACCATGTTATTTTAAATAGGTCTACTTGTTTTTTTAATGACATACTTATTCCAGTGGATAGATATTTTACAGTTTTTAAATTCATTCTAATATGTTCTGCCTGACACCATTTTGGAAATGTTTTGAGATATGCTTTTTGCCTTAATGCAAAATAAATTTTCATAAATTTTGTATATGTACTTGAAAAACTACATTCACAAATTTCATCAAATTTCAGAAAAATAATATTATAAATGTGCATTTAATTTGGTTAGTTATGTTCTTTTAGTGGTGTACAATCTTATTTATTCTGTCAGCATTATCTATTAATGATAAATAATAGATTATACGTCATATTTGAAGTCATTAAATATGATGATGATTATGTCAATTTATCTTCTATTTCTATATAATATCAATTTATGTACCCTATGTTTGACAGTTTTTGGTCAATATTAACTGAAAAGAACATTTAAAATATAATCTGGAAATCATCACCTAATAAATAGTCAGTTGGTCTATAAGACCAATGGATTCATCTGGCTACTATTGATATATTTCAGATGATATCTAGTATTTCATAGAGTGCTTTATTTTAGTTTGAGTTTTCTCTAGGTTGTGTCTTTTTTCTTGCCATTATGGCGAGAAATTATTATTTATTTCTAGTATACATTTCTCCAACACTACTTTAGCAAACATACAATTCATGAGTTTTCTTTCAGTGCATACTCATTAAAAATTTTGTGTTTATTTAAGTTGAACATCTATCTTAACCACCTTCTCCCAAAGAGGAAGAATTTAGAACTCTATCTCTAATTAAATCTACCTTCAACGCTATCATTTATATAAGTCCTATTTTTTATTTCTTATTCACATGTAGAATATTATATAGTATTAAGGTCATCACCTGTGGGCAAGGATATACCTAAGCAAAGACGATTACATTTGACTACCACAGATCAATGATTCTAATATGAAATATAATCTAATCATCTCTCCTGTCTCTGACTTCATGGTCTAAAAGCAGCCCTGTGCTTTTTTTCCTTAATGGATGTGACATGGGAGATACTAATACTGTTGTCATAAGCATTCCAAAGTGTTTGGCAGTATTGTTTTTAACATTTTAACCAGTAAATTGAACCCGTGGTTTAAATGTCAGTCTCTTTGGAATCTTATAATTTAAGGCAGGTATAAGCTTGTTCCAGAGAGATCAAATTCATTTTCTGGAAAGGCAAAGCAAATCCAAGGATTAGACTGTGGGACACAAGTAATTTTGTTTCCTCTGAAGACCTTTTCATCTCTCTTGTTATTACAGCACACAATTGATCAGAGAATTCCTTCTATGAAAACTTCAATAACAACAATGCTAACCTGCAAAGAAACTCAATTGCACATTCTCAGAAAAAAAATGTATAATCAACAATAGGACATATATGCCCCAAACAAATAAATTAAAATATTTATGATGCGAAGCAACATTACATCATCTTTTATATGTATATAAATTGGAAATTGGAAAAAGAGATAAGGACTCATTATATTGCCCAGGATAGTCTTGAACCCCTTGGCTCAAGCAATCCACTGCCTCGGCCTCCCTAAGTTCTGGTATTACTGGTGTAAGCTACTGCGGCTGGCCAACAGTCTTTATTCTCACAGGATATTAGTTGGAATGATGAATTAACAGACATTGAAAAAAATCATTTAAAAAATTTTCCTACTATTTTTTGTTATTTCTTTGATTTTTTTGTTTCTCTGTTTTTAAAAATTACTTTTCTTCTTTTTTATTTTTCTCATGCATTCATTCTTGCTTTAATTGGCTTTCTTTGTTGATAACTGAGAAAAGTGTGTAAGGTTTGAGTTTGGATTACAAAGAGAAAGCTGTAGAAATAATCATATGCTATTTAAAAATATAAAATGTATTGTGCTAATTTATCAGATAAAGAATGGCAGAAATCTTTTGAAATATGAGAAATAATTAATGTCATTCAAAGATAATTGGTAGGAACCAAGATAATTTCTAATTAATAAGTAACATTTAAATAGAAGTAGATACAGTAAACTGAATAAATTCTGAAATAAGATTTTATTCAAAGGAAGCATATTTTGACTTTCAAAGTCTAAATTCTGTCAGAACTTTCTCTGAGAGAGCCAACAGTTGAATTTTATCATAGATTTAAGGAAAACAATTACATAAATATCCATGCTAGCTCTGATGAATCCACTTTTCAAATGCTTTGCTTTACACTAATTGACTTATGTTTGCCTAAGGATTATGTTTGAATGTCATCACAGTAGTCTAGCTTATTCTGGTGTTTATACCCACATCTATTCATTCATACATATTAATACTATGAATGAAATAAAATGTATCATTGCTATTGGCAAAATTGTGTGAGCAAAAGAAATCTTGAAGGAGGGTTTTTCAGACCGCATTGATATTTTCCTGTGCCTGTCTCATTCTCCATTTGTCTGTATGCAAATACCAAAATTGTAGTTTTGAAGGTAATTTCTCTCCTTAGAGAATGATTCTCCCAAATGTTTGAAATCAGATGTTATAGAAATCCAATTTGTCAATTTTTCCTTTTTTGATAATTTATTTATATTTTCATATTCCTTTTTGTTGTCTTACATACAACATATTATTATTATTATTTAGAATGTCAAGACTAAATTATTAATGATTATTCACAATAGTTCCATATCCATCAAATACTAGTTATATGGTCTTACAGATGAAAAATGCAATATTGTTCAATTGTTACCAGGGACCAGTTAGGCCTTTGATTTTTTTCTTGTACTCATTATTACAAATTCATTTAAACACAGAGGTATTAAATGATATTATGGAGGTGACGTTTAATTTTGAAAGACTAATTTTACTTATTATGAGATCTAAGCATGTAGTCAACAGTGTTGTTAACTGAGATGAAATAAGTATAATGTTTAGCAACTCTAGAATTTAAACATGCACTCACTCTCCAATACTAATATTGTCAGGTTTAGTGTTAATGTTATACCATGTATGTCAGACTCATATCACCTACAAGGTAATTTTATACTTAAAAATGGTGAAGATTTAGATAATTTTACAATGATGAACATTTTCATGAAGGTTAATATAATATATGTTATATATAGTATTATACATATGATATATGTATATAACAAAATTGGGTATATAATTTGTTTTTGTTATTTTTAAACAGACAAGACAGAAATACTATTTACAAACAATATTTTTTGACAAGCATGAGACCAAAAGCACTCTTAAGACAGCAAACATGAGAGTGTCCTAACTCAAAACTTAGATGGACTTGATTCTTCAGTGATAAGTCTCTAAAATATTTTCTAAAAATATATCTCTTGTTTCTTGGACCAAAAAAATTGCCTGAGCACCCTCTCAAAGCCACCATGTGGCTTTCAGAACCACTGAGAGTTTTCATGTTTTCAGAACCACTGAGAGGTTTCATGTTTTCAGAACTACATTGTTAAGCAACACATGACCATAATTCGAGTCATTTTTCATTATTCATGGTAGATTGACTATATAAAATTGCTGCCAATGCCAAATTAGTAAATATTCAAAAAAACCATTGTTCCTAAGGGAAACACAAGGTTAGGCTAGGATCGTGAGGGTATTTTCATCAACCAATCCATGCATAGCTTTATTTTATGTGTGTTTCTGTTTAAAGACACTTTCTAAAATACACAATTGGAATTGGCAAGTAATAGGATTACATTAGTAATCCTAATTATTTTTATTAATGATTATTTTAATTCATTACAGAGGATTTAATACACATATATTCTGGAGAGTATCAAGTCTCCATACTCTAAGGACATGTGTGTATATATATTTATATGTACTTTTAAGAAATATAGACTATATTTATAGCCAAATTAATACTCCACTTATAAGAAGTCACTTTTTTGGTTTACATGTTTTTCAATTATATTGCAATTGTTCAAATTTTGCTAATTGCACATTTATTTCAAGTTCTAAATGATACACCATTTATATTGCATTAAATATTGATTATGTTTTATTGAAAAAAATATTTTATTTAAAAATGGCCAAGACATTTCAAATGGAAACAGATTTGGTAGAATACCAGGTAACATAGAACCCTCTGTGCCATACTACAAATATTAGGCTTTATCCTAAGAACAATATGAAGTGACTAAAATGGGTGGAAATTACAGCATAATTAAGTTGCATTGTTCAATAATGATTCTTTCTAAAATGAGGAGAAGGAATTAAATAAGACAGTAATTTTAATGAGAAATTGTTTAGCGAGAAATTCATATGAGATCACTGGTAGCTGAGAAATTGAAAATCTGAGAATTTTTAAAATATATTTTAAAATTTTATTTTTAATTGATGAATACTAATTGCACATCTGAGAATTTAAATTACCACAGCTCAGTGACAAATTTGATGTAGTGTTTGAAAGGAAAAGAGGTGTTGATGATGGCTTGGGTATTTCCGGATGGAGAGATTGGGTAAATAATGGCACTGCTCACAAGATAGGGAATATTAAAGTAGAACAATATTTGTGAGACAAATAATGTAATTTGTTTTAAGTATATTAAGTTTAAAGTGCCTATCATGCAATTTAATTGGGTGTCTGGAACTCAAAAATTTGGAGTTAAAAATTTGGAAGTTTTCAGCATATAATTAGTGGTAAATATTGGTGGAGTCAATAGGTTTATTGGGGGATATAAAGAGTGAGTAAAGACAATTATTTCAGTTAGAGTTTTCAGAGACTGAAACATCAGATGGCTACTCAAAGAAAGAAGAAGAAGCAAAGCAGACTGAAAAAGAGTTGTCAGAGAAGTAGAGGAAGACATTGAGACGATGTTGGAATACAGCCAGAAAAAGATGGTTCAAACTTTCTTTTGTAATCAAATGGTGCTGAATTCTAGTAGAAGTTGTTTTGTAATTATTTTTAGATAGAAACTTTTAGTGGAATAATTAGATTTGAAGATAGAAAGGTGTTGAGAAACAAGAGGTAATGAAAAAATGGACAACTGAATCTTTCAAAGAGTTTATAGGCTGAGTGTGATAGCTCATGCCAGTAATCTCAGCAATTTGGGAGGCTGAGGCAGGAGGACTGCTTGAACTCAGGAGTTTGAGACCAGCCTGGCTTACACAATGAGACCTCAACTTTAAAAAAAAGCTGAGCATGGTGGCACATGTCTGTAGTCCCAGCTACTCAGGAGGAAGAGACTGAGGCTGGATGATCATCGAGGCTATGGTGAGTTGTGATCATGCCACTGCATTCTAGTCTGGTTACAGAGCGATATTCAGTCAAAAAAAAAAAAAAAAAAAAAAAGCTTATAGAGAAGAAGAGGAGAAGAAACAAAAACAGATAAGGGAGTAACTAAAAAAAATGTATTATAAATACATAAGCAATAGCAAAAACATAGATCCAATCATGCTGCCCATTGAAGCTGGACTGGATTTTTTAAATGTGGTACATATACACAATGGAATATTATGCAGCCATAAAGAAGAACAAACATATGGACTCCACGGCAACTTGGATGGATTTAGAGTTGATCAAACTCAGTGATCTATCACAGAAAAAAAGAACAGAGTACCATATATTCTCACTCATAAATGAACCTTGAACAATTATAATACTATAAGAAAAGAATTGGCAGTAGTGGGAAACTATCAGGTGAACAGGGGGTGGGATTGGCAGTTGAGGGAAATCTCTACAGAAGGGAGGGGCACACCTCATCAAAAAGGGTACCTACATAATCAACGTTTGTATACCTAACCATGAATTGTACCCCACATCTTTATAATTAAAAAAATAGGTGGGGAAGAGGAATTTTTGTAAAGATGGGGTTGACTTCTGCCTGCACAAATGCTATATAGATTAGTGTGTAAAAGTGAGAAGATGAGAAAATTGTAATTAGAGTTTTTGAGAACATAGGAAGATGTATTATTGAGAAGACAAGCGTGAGGATGGTTTTTATATAGGAACAAAATCCAGATGAGGGAATCATCACATAACATGTATAAAACTATCCCAGATAGATAAAATAATTAAATGTACAGAAAATATATTTACACACAAGAAGAAAACATTGGTAAATAGTTAATTTTTTGAAGAGATAAAACATGATATAATGGTTTAAAACACACACAAAAAACCATAGACTTGGCTGTGTAAACATTAAATCTATGTGTCACAAATACCATAAATATAATTCAAAACAAATTTTAAAAAAGAAAAGTATTGCTAGACATATGGCATGCTACTAATATCAGTGTAGATATTAGAATATATCTTATTATAAAAAGGCCAAATGTAATAACAAAGGAGAAAACATAAAATTAAAAACCAGGGATGGGGGTGTGGACAGTGTTTACCTACAATATAGAAAGCAACAAGAGAAAGTTGTTCCCACTTCATGAAAAAAAATGAATAATCTACAAAAATAGATATTTTGTTAAATGTTTCAGAAATGAGATTACAGTAAAACCAGGTATGCTGTTTAGCACACTGTCTAACTCATATATATGTCATATATATTATATATATATATTTATATATCTTACTATCTATCCATCTATCTTGATTTATTCTCATTATTCACCAAGCCCATATTTTGCAAATTTTCCTACTCAGTAAAATGTATTTATAATTCCAAAATCAATATTTACTGCAATTTTATGGTTATTCATGGACATGTACAGAATGTCAAAAAATTGAGTAACTCAGAGGACAGGCTACCAGCTGAGAGCAAACCAGGGGATGTTCTGCATTCTTGTTTCAGTTCTCATACAATATACGCATGTCCTTTTGAAGTTTCCTTAGTGCCATAGTTTTTACATATTCATGCTTTTCTACATTTTTATGCTTTTTGAAATCACTGGTGATTCTGTTGTTTAAAATGGACCACAAGCATAGTGTCTAAGTGCTATCTAGTGGTCTACATGTCTAACAGAGACAATTTGTGTGTTAGATGGATAAGCTTCATTCAGATCTGACATATACTCCATTGGCCATGAGCTTAATGCTAATCAAATTGTGTATTTTAGAAAGTGTCTTTAAACAGAAACACACATAAAATAAAGCTATGCATGGATTGGTTGATGAAAATATAACTAGAGGCCCTCATGATCCTAGCCTAACCTTGTGTTTCCCTTAGGAACAATGTTTTTTTTGAATATTTACTAATTCGGCATTGGCAGCAATTTTATATAGTCAATCTACCATGAATAATGAAAAATGACTCGAATTATGGTCATGTGTTACTTAACAATGGAGGTACGTTTTGAGAATGTGTCTTCAGGTGATTTAGTCTTTGTGCAAGTATCACAGAGTTTACATATACAACCCTAGGTGATATAGTCTATTACACACCTATAAAGCATGTTAACGATATTTAAAACTGCAATTGTAGTACAATGGTAAGAATTGGTGGTATCTCACTGGGCTTGGTGGTTCAGCCTGTAATCCCAGCACTTTGGGAGGCTGAAGCGAGTAGATTGCCTGAGCCTATGGATTCGAGACCCACCCGGGCAACTTGGCCAGACCTTGTCTCTACAATAAATCAAAAAAATTAGCTGGGCGACGTAGGGCATGCCTGTAGTTCTGGCTACTTGGAAGACTGAGGTGGAAGGATTGCCTGAGACCAGCCAGTCGAGGCTGCTGTGGCCAGGAGTGTGCCACGGCACTCCAGTCTGGGCGACAGAGTGAGACTCCAACTCAAAAATAAAAGATTTGGTGGTGTCTCAACCTATCTTAACATAGAAAAGACAAAGTAGCAATGTTGACCACTGTTATATATGCAGTCCACTGCTAACTGAAATGTCTTTATGTGGTGAACAACTATAGATGACAGATAGATATATACATATGTACAATGCAAGGAAGTACCCCCCAAAATGAAATTTGTTTGTATAAATTGTGTATTTATTCTTACATATGTAAACTTCAGTCACCTGCAAAGTACTCTCCATTTGATGCAATGCACCTATCAAGATGCTTTTTCTACTACTCTAAACAATTTTGAATTTGTCAATTTTGATGATGCCTTTTAGTGTTTCTGCTGTTTTTTGTTTCATCTCTTCCACATTGGCAAAATGTTTCCCATTATGGACATTTTTCATCAGGGAAACAAAATAAAACAAAAAAAATCGCTCTGGGAGTGATCCAGTAAATAGGGAGTTTGGGGCACAGATGTCATGATAATTTTTATCAAAAACTGCTGAACAGTCAGAGAGTTGTAGACAGGTGTGTTGTCATGGTGGAAGAGCTAGTCACCTGTTTGTAACAACTTGGGATGTTTCTTCTGTGAATCATGACCCAGTCTTCTCAAAACTTCCAGATAAAAACTTTGGTTGACACTTTGATCTGAAGGAGCAAATTTTGAGTATATTACAGGGGGCTCACCCTCCAAAGATAATTCCATTTTTTGGGCAGAAGGTCTCCCATCATTCTAAAAATATAGATTTTTATCATTTTTGCTTTTTTTTTTGAGTTGGAGTCTCACTTTGTCGCCCAGGCTGAAGTGCAGTGGCCGCTCCCGGCTACCGCAGCCTCGACCTGCGGGGCTCTGGCAATCCTTCCACCTCAGCCTTTCAAGTAGCTGGAACTACAGGCGCGTGCTACCACGCCTGGCTAATTTTTTTATTTATTGGAGAGATGAGGTCACGCTTGCCCAGTTGGGTCTCGAACCCGCAGGCTCAGGCAATCCACTCACCTCAGCCTCCCAAGGCGCGGGATTACAGGATGAGCCACCGAGCCCAGCTTTTTTTTACTTTCTATAACGACCTCTAATATGTTAACTTGTACTAAATATATTTTTGTCTAAGTACTAAAAAAAATGTTTGTGATTGTTATGCAGCCACAAGAATGTGTTTGAATATATATTTGTGGTTGTTTCATTTACAAAGAAATATTTTAAGGTTTATCTTTATGCCTGAATTTTTGTGTTAGTGCAGATCATTGGTAATTTCTGTTTCAGCATACATCTGTAGTTTTCAAAGTATGTTCCCTGAACCAATGTAATCAGAATTTGTGAAGTTGTTTGAAAATTCTCAATCCTCACTCTAGACTTAATAATTCAGACTTAATAATTGGTGACCGTTCCCAGCAATCTATTTTAATAAAACTCCAGGTTATTCTGACACATGCTAAAGTTTGAGAACTACCGGTAGGAATAATTGAATTGGCCACAGAAAGAGCTGGCAATATTCTGTTGCTACAATTTAAAAGGAGAATCTTAATCTGAATAAACAGTAGATTTTTTGTGTCAGGTGAATATCTGAATTCTTTACTTGATTATATTATAAATAAAATATGATTATGTCTTCAGAAAATGCTGTTGATATTGTCTCAACTATATGTTTCTGAAAATCAAGTTCTTTCATTGCTGCTAGAATTCTCAGGAGATCATTCTTTTAAAATATATATAAACTTCTTTAGCTAATAATACATAATACCGTAACATGTATAAAATAATGCAATGTGTCACATACACGTATACAAACACACACCAATGTGCAAGCATTAAGTCCTTCTTATTCAGTATATTTGATGGCAGGCATTGCCCCTGGTTAGCAATTTCAAAAATATTTATTTATAGAAAATAAATCTTGCTCCAATAAAAATGCAACATATATTTTATAAAGTATTTGTTAAGAAAAAACTTATCTAATGCCATTAATATAACATTCTTTATTTTGTGAGCATCTTTGTATATGATATAAATTATAGTTCATTTCTGTTCTACAAACGTTATTAACATGGGATTTAGAACATGGAAATTAGAATAACTATAAATGTCCAGAAAAGCAATTCAGACACTCAAGAATGATAATAACTCCATAAAATCTTCATATTTAAAAAACAAATCTACGTTTTAGAGCTTCTAATAAGAATATAATTTCAACATCTTGGCATTTTTCTAAAAAAAACACTGACTTTAGAATAAAACACAGCAAGCTGGGCTCCGTGGTTCAGCCTGTAATCCCAGAGCTTTGGGAGGCTGAGGTGAGTGGATTGCCTGAGCCCACGGGTTCGAGACCCACCTGGGCAACTTTGCGAGTCCTCATCTCTACAATAAATCAAAAAATTAGCCGGGCGTGGTTGTACGCGCCTGTAGTTCCAACTACTAGGAAGGCTGAGGTGGAAGGATCTCCAGAGCCCAGCAGGCCGAGGTTGCAGTGGCCGGTAGCAGCCACTGCACTCCAGTCTGGGTGACAGAGTGAGACTCCAAGTCAAAAAAAAAGAATAAAACACAGCAAAGTCTGCTTAAGTACAGTACATCTATTTTAGATATCATGCACATCAGTATTGTAAAACTTATTTTAAAAATATTTGTTTTTCATAATTTTCACCTTGACACTGGCATAAAGTCAAGCCTTAGCAATTTCTTGGAATAAAATCAATAAGCCAGGGATCTTTTGCAACTTTCTCCAGATTTTAAAAATGTTTTATGCAAGATCATCAACCTCAAGTCTAGACATCTCTATGATTGCTTGAAATGTCTGAACACAGACCTCAAGGAGGAAAAAGACCCAGTAAATAAGAGCTATTGGAGTTAAACTAATAAAGTTTAAGTTTGCAGCAACCTTGTCTATTTTTTGCAATATTATTCACCTTTGTCTTATGGAATTATGTCATAGTCAAGGAAACAAAAATGAGTTTTTGTTTTAGGTATCAAAGAATTTAAAAGAATCAAAAATTGAGAATTGGGGAAAGCAGAGGTTATAATCTGAGTATACAGTACAAGAAGTTGTGGTCTTGATCAATTTTTAAAATTTCCAATTTGGAAACAAATAAGAGAAAATTTGATTTTGACAAATATAACCCAAGTCCCACTATGTCATTGAGAAGCTATTTTGCTTCTAAGTGGACCACTTTAACCCAGTTAAAGAACAGTCTTCTGTGATTTTGCTGCTTTAGATCAGTTTTTATCCAGAGCTTGAGATATACCTAGAAAGTTTCTGGGTCTATATCGCCACTAATCATAATTCACACATATTAATAAGTCTCGAAAGCTGTCAAGAACTGTTTTGTCATCTAAACCTGCTCTTTACTTTATTATGTATATAAAAGATATATTCAGAATATGAGTAGGAAACAAAATAAAATTGCTATCTTCAGAAGGTTAGTACAAACATAATTTATTTGAAAGAAACTTCTGTTACAGAGAACTAACAACAAATGGTTTAAACAAAATGACCTACCTGTTTAGGTACTATTTCAGGCAACTTGGGACATTTAAATAAATTATTATTATTTTTATATTATTGTGAACAGTGCTGAGATAAACATACATGTGCAGGTATCTTTTTTATGGAGTGATTTGAGTTCTTCAGGGTATAGTCCCAGTAAGGGGATTACGGGGTCATATGGAAGATCGATTTTTAGAGTTTTTAGGAATTGCCACACTGATTTCCACAGAGGCTGTAGTAAGTTTACACTCCCACCAGCAGTGTAGAAATGTTCCCTTTTTGCCACATCCTCTGCAGCATCTGTTATTTTTTGAGTTATTGATAATGGCCATTCTGACTAGAGTTAGGTGGTATCTCAGTGTAGTTTTAATTTGTATCTCCTTGATGACTAGTGAGGTTGAACATTTCTTCATGTGTCTGTTGTCTACTCATATGTCTTCTTTTGAGACGTGTCTGTTCATATCTTTTGCCCACTTTGTAATGGGGTTGTTTTTTTCTTTTCAGCACGTTTGAGTTCCTTGTAGATTCTTGATGTTAGGCCTTTGTCAGACATGGAGTTGGCAAATACTTTTTCCCAGTCTGTGGGCTGTCTCCCTGCTCTCCTGTAGTTTCTTTGGCTTTGCAGAAGCTTGTCAGTTTAATGAGGTCCCACTTGTCTATCTTATCTCTTATGGCCTGTGCATTTCGGGTTTTGCTCAGGAATTGGATGCCAGTTCCAACTTCCATAAGGGTGTGTCCTGCATTTTCT
>CAUYQG010129037.1:0-30205 GCA_963574415.1 Tarsius wallacei
TCCCCTGAAAACTGGAACAAGACAAGGATGCCCACTCTCTTCCCTCCTGTTCAATATACTATTGGAAGTCCTAGCTGGAGCAATCAGAAAAGAGAAGGCAATCAGGGGTATCCAAATAGGAAAAGAGGAAGTCAAGTTATCTCTCCTTGCTGGTGACATGATTTTGTACCTTGAAAACTCAAGAGAATCTGTCAAAAGCCTCCTTGCACTGATAAAGGACTTTGGCAAAGTCTCAGGGTATAAAATAAATGTGCAAAAGACAATCGCATTTCTTTACACCAATAATAAACAAACAGAAACCCAAATAAAAAACACAATCCCATTCACAATAGCCACACAAAAAAAGAAATACCTTGGCATCTTCCTAACCAGAGATATGAAAGACCTTTATGATGAAAACTACAAAACACTGCTCAAAGAAATCAAGGATGACACAAACAAGTAGGAAAATATCCCATGCTCATGGATTGGAAGAATCAACATTGTGAAGATGTCCATCTTACCTAAGGCAATCTACAGATTTAATGCAATACCCATCAAATGACCCGCGGCCGGCGGCGCGGGGGTAGAAAAAACAATACAGGAATTCATATGGAAACACAAATGACCAAGAATAGCCAGAACAATCATCAGCAGAAAGAACAAAGCAGGAGGAATCACACTTCCAGACTTTAAACTTTACTATAAAGCTACAATAACCAAAACAACTTGGTATTGGTACAAGAACAGGCATATAGACCAATGGAATAGTATTGAGATTCCAGAAGCAAAACCTCAATTTCTCAACCAACTCATCTTCGACAAAGCCTCCACCACCCATCCCTGGGGAGAAGACAATCTATTCAGTAAATGGTGCTAAGAAAACTGACTGACCACATGCAGAAAATTCAAACAAGATCCCTATCTATCCCCAAACACAAAAATTAACTCTAAATGGATCAGAGACCTAAATGTAAAACCTTAAACCATAAGAACTTTAGAAAATGTAGGACACACCCTTATGGAACTTGGAACTGGCATCCAATTCCTGAGCAAAAACCGAAATGCACGGGCCATAAGAGATAAGATAGACAAATGGGATCTCATTAAACTGACAAACTTCTGCCAAGCCATAGAAACCATCAAGAGATCAGGGGACAGCCCACAGACTGGACAAAGTATTTGCCAACTCCATATCTGACAAAGGCCTAACAACTAGGATCTACAATGAACTCAAACGTGCTGAAAAAAAAAACCAAACGACCCCATTACAAAGTGGGCAAAAGACATGAACAGACACTTCTCAAAAGAAAACATATGTTGGCCAATAGATACTTGAAGAAATGTTCAACCTCACTAGTCATCAAGGAGATGCAAATTAAAACTACACCGAGATACCACCTAATCCAGTCAGAATGGCCATTATCAATAACTCAAAAAATAACAGATGCTGGAGAGGATGTGGCGAAAAGGGAATACTTCTATATTGTTGGTGGGAGTTTAAACTAGTGTAGCCTCTGTGAAAATCAGTGTGGCGATTCCTAAAAGCTCTAAAAATCAACCTTCCATATGACCCCACAATCCCCCTACTGGGAATATACCCTGAAGAACTCAAATCACTCTATAAAAAAGACACCTGCAAACATATGTTTATTGCAGCATTGTTCACAATAACAAGATTATGGAACCAACCTTTCTGTCCATCAAAAGAGTACTGAATTTTAAAAAGGTGGTACATTTACACAATGGAATATTATGCAGCCATAAAAAGAACAAAATCATAAATTTTGCAGCAACCTGGATGGAATTAGAGTTTATAATACTGAGTGATCTCACAGAAACAAAGATCTGAGCATCACAAGTTCTCACTCATAAGTGGACCTTGATCAACTACCCTAATACTATAAGAAAAGGATCGACAGTGGTGGGAAACTATGGGGGGTTCAGGGAGGGGAAGGTAGGTGGGATTAATGGTAGTCAATATCTGTCTGGGGAAAGGGGGGTAAACCTCATCAACAAGGGTGCCTGCACAATGCATATTTGTATACCTAACCCTTAACTGTACCCCAGTATTTTAAAATAAAAAATGTTTATTAAAAAAAAAAGAAATCAAGAGAGCAAAGAGTAACCCTCAGAATTGGAGGAACTATTTCCAAACTATGCATCCATCTAAGCCCTAACACCCAGAATCTGTCTATAACAATCCCAAATAAATCAACAGAAAAAAAATAGAAACATTAAAAAGTGGGCAAAGGATATGATCAGACACTTCTCAAAGGAAGACATACAAGCAGCCAACACACATGAAAAAAATAGCATCATTAATCATCAGAGAATGCATATCAAAACTACAAATCTTACACTGCTTAAGATGACTATTATTAAAATGTCAAAAAGCCACAGATGTTGGTGAGATTGTGGAGGAAAGGGAATGCCAGCATACTGTTGATGGAAACGTAAGCTAGTTCAGCTCCGGTGGAAAACAGCTTGGTGATTTCTCAAAGAAGTAAAAATAGAGCTACCACTTGACCCAGCAATCCCACTTCTGGGATGCCACAAATTGCTCTACAAAAAAGATAGCTACACTTGTATGCTTATTGTGGCACTATTCACATTAGCAAACACATAGAACCAACCCAGGTACTTATCATGGTGGACTGGATAAAGAAAATGTGGTACCAGGTGCTGTGGCTTACGCTAATAATCCCAGCACTTTGGGAGGCTGAGGCAAGAGGATTGCCTGAGCCCACGGGTTCGAGACCAGCCTGGACAACTTGACGAGACCTCATCTCTAAAATAAATCAAAAAATTAGCGGGCGAGGTGGTGCGCGCCAGTCATCTCAGCTACTTGGAGGGCTGAGGCAGAAGGATCTGAGCCCAGCAGGCCAAGGTTGCGGTGGCCATGAGTGTGCCACTGTACTTCAACCTGGGCGACAGAGTGAGACTCCGACTCAAAAAACAAAAAAAAGGGACTGTGTCAGGGAGCCCAACCCCAGCCCCGCCCCCCTGCCTACCCCCACGTTGCTCTTCTGGCCGGGCTTGGTGGCTCAGCCTGTAATCCCAGCGATTTGGGAGGTCAAGGTGAGTGGATTGCCTGAGCCCATGTGTTCGAGACCCACCTGGGCAACTTGGCGAGACCTCGTCTCTACAATAAATCAAAAATTATCTGGGAGTGGTAGCACACGCTTGTAATTCCAGCTACTCGGAAGACTGAGGTGGAAGGATTGCCAGAGCCCAGCAGGTCAGGCTGTGGTGGCGGGAAGCTTGCCACTGCACTCCAGTCTGGACAACGAAGTGAGACTCCAACTCAGAAAAAAAAAAGAAAAGGAAATGTGGTACATATACACTATGGAATACTACACAGTCATAAAAAAGAACAAATTCATGTCCTTTACAGCAACATGGAGGCAGCTGGAGACCATCGTTCTAAATGAATTGTCATAGAAACAAAAAACTAATACCTCATGCTCTCACTCATAAGTGGGCCCTAAATATTGGGCACACATGGGCACAATGACAGGAGCAATGGACACTAGGCTGTGCTAAGGTAGGGAGGGAGGGAAGGGGAATAAGGGATACAAAACCACCCACTGCGTACCATACTCACTACTGGCAAGGGGTGGGACTAATCAGAAGTACAAACCTCACCTTCATGCAATATTCCTGTGTAACAAAATCTCACATGTGTTTTCCTCTGATTTGAAAATTAAAAAAAATAATTTTTTAAAAAACTAAAAAAAGAGAGGAGGCTGAGAGAAAAGACGATGACAAAAGCATCTTGCACAATCTTTGAATTTGAGTTATTCTATAGGGTGTACCTATTAAAATATAGATAACAGATGATTTTATAGGAAAATGAAATACTGTTCCATGTACTTTCTCCCTGATAAAAAACATATACTATATTTTTATATGAATGATACTCATTAAATGTCATCATTAGCTTGAGACCCAGCCTTAGTCTGAGTAATTTCACTCCTAAAGCTTGAGTCTTTCTGCCACATAGTTTCTATAACTTCAAGTATCTGGAGTGAAAGCTGCATCAATGGCTCTATTATCACAAGTTAATCCTTTATCCTCCAAGCATCTTGTCACAAAACACCTCCTTGTTCAGTAATACAACACAAGCTACTTTATTTACTTACCATTAGAAAATCACTCATAAGAGGACCCTCAAAAATTATAATACTATATGAAGGGATTGGTAGTAGTTGGAAACTCCCAGGTTTCGGTGGGGGGGGGGGGGGGGCGCCCGCCACACTTCATCCATAAAGGTACCTGATCTAAAACCAAGTGAAGTAGGAACCAAAGTGAGACCCAAACTTTACCTGTATAATGACCATTTGTACACCTAACCCTGAATTGTACCACACATCTTTAAAATAAAAAAAAATTGAATCTTATTCTGAATGGTCTGAAATCTCTAGGGAGAAAAGTAAATGCTATAACTGGATTTGTTTTTCCATTAAGTGGGACCATCTGGAGAGGGTCTGTGGTTATTGTGAAGACGCTTGATGATATGTAAGTTTTTCTGTGTTATTTTACACTTTGAGTCATAATTTTGTATTTACATTATGAGTGTGTGAAGTTAATTTGGACTTCATATTCCTCAAGTAGTTTTAAAGCAACACTAAATGCTGAGACAAGTCAAAAAAAAAAAGGAAAGATACCACTTGTGTTTTGCAGGGATTGTTTGCAGGGGTTGTTAGAGTAAAATAAATTTAGTTGGAATCAGTCTTATCTATAAATCAGACAAGAGCATTTTTTCTATATGAGAACTTTGATGATGAGTTTAATAACATAAACAAGTAATAATGTTGCTGCCTCTTCACAAATTATTATAATAACACCTTCTACCATAGGTATACAGAAACATTCTCCTAGACACTCAGATTTTACCAAAATTATCTAATTTGAAAATTCCATTGACACATTAAATCTTGTGAACATGGGGGAAGAGTAGGGCCTTATAGAAGATGTTAACTGGTGAAACAACAGCAGAGCAATGCTCTCAGATTAGTCATTCAGCTATCTGATTTGAGGGTACCAGTAAGCACATTTAGTACTTGGTTGTGGAAGTGTCTGTAGAAAGAAAAGCTGCCTATATTTCACAGCAGTTGGCAAATGATAGAAAACAAAATGAATGATTTGTTTCTTCAAAATAGCAGCAAAATAGCACAAGTTGAAAATAATTAGCTACTCTCACTAGAATATGTCAAAAGAATAACAAAATGGTTCCTCTGAAAATAATCTAGTCTGATAGGAGTTGGGAAATTTTTCTCTTTATTTAAATCTGAACTTGTGTTTAATGCCTGGTGGGGAGGAAGAATGAATAAAGTTGTTTATTAAATCTCTGAAAATATTTTGATAAATATGATCTCGATGAGTTTTAAACTGAGATTTTCTGAAGAAGGCTGATTCCCACTGCTTTAAGTAAACTGTTGATAGAAAATCTTGAAAAAAATGTATCTATAGCAATCAGAGCAATGCCTTGCATGCAGTAGGTTTTCAAATATGTATTAGTCAATGGAATAATTAAATTTTAGAAGTCTAGAAGTTAAAAGAAATTTAAGAGTCTAGTCTAGTTCAAATTGTTTCATTTAACAAATGGGGAAACAAACTCAGAAACTTGTCAAGATTTGCGTACCTATGAATAAGTTCACACAATGAATTTCTTATGTAAAATAAATCAGACACTTTTCTATCAATATTGGTTCTAAAAGATTATATAACTAATATATACATGTTGTAATTATGGAAAGTTATAAAGAGTCTTACTACAAAAGACCACACTAATGCAATTATATAATTACAGGGATAAGTGCTTTCTAGTGAGAATTTTTAAAGAGAGAAAGAAAGAATGTACTTGAGCCATCAAAGACCAATCTGAAACAAAATCTTTTTCTTAAACTAGAAACAGAAACAATGAAATTAGGATGGAAAATTGAAGTATATATTTCCATTAACTGGTACAAGAACTTTGCTTTGATTAAGTAATTCAATTTTAAATCATTGACCGATGTTTTGATCATCAAGAACAGATGGATAGAAAAGGACTAAAAAATATTTAGCAGTCACCTGAACTTTGGTTCTGATGCTCTCAAAATTGACTATGACTTAGCTCAATTTGCTGCCACTATATGTCTACCACCACTTTATTCATATGTCTGCATGAGTACAATTAAAACAGCTAATGTTTATCAAGTGTTTGCTGTGTGCTGACACTATTCTGTGTGTTTTACATGCATTAGCTTGGTTAATTTTCACATTAGTTTTATGAAGTTAGATAATAATTAATAATATTGTTAGCCTGTATTATAGATGAAATTGAGTAACAGAAAAAAAATAATTTTTCCGAAGTTACACAAGTCACAACTAGTGGAGCTCAGAGTCAAGCCTAAACAGTTTGTCTCCAGCAATTCCACGTTGAATCATCTATGTAAAAAAAAGTAAAGGTAAGTAGAAACTACTCTTTTTTCTTCTGTTCACCTTCCAATATACTGGGTTTTTAAAATTAAAAAAAAAACACATTTATATGGAAATGTTAATTAATGTTGCAAATTGTGAAATAGTAAATATTTATAATTAGAGAAACATGGCATATTATCTTCCCAAGTGACATTTTATCATGAAAAGAGACAAATTGTACATTTTTAAAAAGTAAGACATTAATTCTTTCCCTTACTTTGAATCTCAAAGCTCCCAAAGCAGAAACATGTTTTCATTTTTAAAATGATTTATTCACCTGAATGGAAAAAATAAGATAAAATAATTGAACATTTGGTCTTATTTTGGTAAACTAAGCTAAATCATATAGCAGTCACTTGATAAGATAGAAACCAAAAATAGATAGAAACTTAAGTCCCTCAAATGTAGAATCTACAATATTTTGCATTGATCTTTGGTTATGGTATAAGAAAAAAACTAAGAAAATTAGCAGAGAAAATATTCCTCCTTACAACTTTAATTATGCCAATTAAGAGCACAAAATAGTCAAGACTGTTAAAAGTACTCATTTCCATATAAAATATTTGCGATTTTTATAAAATGTTCTAACGGATTCATTCAATTAAGTTAAATAAACCAATGCATGATAAAACACATTGTAAGATAAAATACATTATAAAATATAAGATTTTAAAAATAAAGCTGGGGTCTACAGAACCTGTAACTAGCAACCCCTTGTTAAACAATCTATCCATCTGCTTGCCTAAGATTAGAAGGTGATCTTGGTAAAGATTTCCCTATTTACTCTCACACTCAGGAGCCAGCGAAAATGGAAATTGTTCTCTTTGTTCCCCCCATGTTTCTGTTGGTATCTTAAACCACTTTAATCCTAAAACTTTAGTCTTTCCATTCAAGTTATTTATATTTCTTGCTTCTACCTGCAGCTGTTTGCAAGTAAATTAAGATGATTTAATACCTGTTAAATGGGGATAAGATCCTTTCTGGACAAACGAGACTCCTACTGTACCCTTGAATGGCTCTTATCTGGATGTTACTCTAATAAGCCATTCTCTCAATCATTCTTGTCTCTAAGTGGTATGCAAACAATCAAGAAAGGCTGCAAAGCATGTGAAAGATAGTGTAGATAAAAGCTGTGGCACCAGAGTCAGACTACTGAGGCTTTAAACAAGCTCTCCATTTTACTTCTACAAGCTTCAATTTTTCTATATGCAAAATAGGGAGCTTGAAAATATCTACTGAATAAAAATTTTTGTGAAGCTTAAAAATAAAATGATAAATATAAAAGCATTTAGGACCATGTCTAACACATTGTGGGCACTCAATAATTTTTAACTAAAAGTAAAAATTAAAAAAAAAATAAAGTGCAGGTCTCTGTTGACAAGAAGCTCACAATCTTCTAGGGAGATATTTGTGAGAGCAGTGTTTAAGAGGCAGCAAGAGAAAAGTGATAGTTTAAATAACTAGAATGTTCCAGGGGAGTAGGGAAGGAGAGATGAGTATTTTAAATTAAAAGTAAACAAATGATTTCTTGAAGATAGTCAACATGAATTTGAAATTCATATTTTGTTCATCTATTTTTCCAGGCAAATTCTTTCTCATAAGAAAATTTTAGTCCAGCCTCCACATGAATCAATGAAGATTTTGAATTTGATGAGTATAAAATAACATATAATTTTGTTGTATGTGGAAAGCTTAAGTTTGATATCATAATATTGTTTTATTACAGTGTTACTTTAAGCCCTTTTAAAAAAATGAATTAGTGAGAACGATCTGAATATGCAATAGGCATATAAAAAATAATGTCAATAATTAAACTAGCTCCCCAACAAATTGTCAAACTAACTCTCCAACAAAATGTCAAAATTTAAGCACTTTGCCTAGTTTCTTCATCTAAACATCTGTATAACATTCAGTTAAAATGAGCTAAAACCTGGGATGGTGTTCGATTTGCAACAGATATTTAATTGTGCCTTCTCTTTAAAGATATATGCATATGCATTATCTCTTTGTGTGCATAACCCATATATTTATTTTTAAAGTGATGCTGTTGATTTACTAGTCCACAAGCAAACACAGAAATCATCTGTCATTCATTCACTCTTGACTAAAATTGTTGGCTTTGTTGTCTCAAATAAAAATGTCTTAGAGAAAGATGACAGTGACAGATTAAAGTCATAAAATGTAGAACGTTATAACTTACTATGAATTTGGGAAACAAGAAAAATGCATCAGTTGGTAAATATGGAGCTGGAAATGGGTCTCAATTTCTAAGTATTTCAGAAAAATGGTAAAAGATATGAACCAATCTATTGACAATTTATCAGGTTTCCTTACATAGGAGGGATTCTGGTTAGAAGAGTGATAATTTGTTTAGGAAATACCCTTTTTGCAGTAGTACTTGGCAAGTGTCTTGAATCATTAATCAACTATCTGATTTGATGTTACAATTACAGTCCTAAGCTCATAACAGCTGTTCTGCACAAGGTCCATACATTAGAGGCATTATTTAGAAAATCTGACCTTTGGAAAGCATTACTAAAATTTCCAGTCTAATGTTGCACATTCCTCTAAAACTAAAAATAAGGCAAGAAATTTTTCAAAGTTAACAAATAGCTCTGAAAAGTCTTGCCACCCTATAGTGGTGAGTCTTAGTGACTTTTCCAATCCTGAGATCATCTGATATTACTACAGTGAGACAATAGTTTGGCATTATTTTCAGCTCTTCCATGGTTGAAAAAAAAAAACCATGGGTAGGAAACAAAAAATCATGTTTCTGAGACCGCCTCACTAAATCAGTCTACATGTCACTTATGCATAAGAATCATGAAAAAAAAATACGACTTTCTAAAAAATCAGGTATTTCTAGTGACAGTCACAGGTCTTCCTGTGCAGCAGCCCCTACCTCAGCGTTTGATCACATAAAATCCTAGATACAGTGATAATGTGTTATTTTTAATTTTGCCTTTAAATTTTTTATTCTTTAGTTTTGACTGTCAAACCAGTATATTTAGTATTGCTATTATTTTCGTACTAACAGTGCATAAAATCATTTGTCTGATTGTATCATAATGTCCTGTTTATTTTCATAAATTTGACGCCAAGTAGGATTCCATATACCTTCAGGATTTGGGCTTCAGCAAAGCAGTTTAGGATAGGTAATAGGATATTGGAATAAGAATTACAAAGCTTGAGTGCTTTCAGATTTTGCCAGTGATTGATTCTGTGACCTTCAAAGAATGCCTAGTTTATTTTAACAGCTTAAAAGCAAAATTCCTCTTACCCCATGAGATGCCTCAATAATTATATAGAAAGTGTTGCAAAAATCTTTGGAAAAAATACTGTATGAATACATAGGGTAAGTATTACTATTATTTTTTCCTTTCTCTCAACTCCATTATGCACAGACAGTTAATTTGCAGTTGCTAGTGGTTTGTAAATGGCTAGGAGAGTTTTTAAGCTAAAATTTACTGAGAACTTACTCTTTGCCAAGTTCTGTGCTTGGTGATTTACATGCATTATCTCACATATTCCCATGATTGCCCTATGAGATGGGCATTTAATTATAGGTCTATGGCAGCAGTCAAGGAGAAAATAATTCCAAATTGGATCATATTGCAGGTAAAATTGTGAAGAAGAGTCTCTATATTTGATGACTTTTTGCCTTTTTTCTTCTAGATAACATTTCTCCAGTCTCTGGCACCTAAATACCCAAGTATAAATGACAATAAACGATTTAAAATGCTACCTCATCCTAGGAAATTTACATTTTAAAGAGAATAATCTTAAATTAAAGAAATGACACCAAATCATTGTTTTTTATTAACACATTGTATGAACACTTTCTGGTAGATATCAAGAGATATAAGCAGATCAGAAGTCATATTATATAGGAACTATCTGCTGTAGTTGAGATTAATTTTTTCAGAGAAATTGCTATAAAAATCTTCCCCCTTCTTTTCTTTTCTCCCCCTACCCACAATGGTCCAAATCATCTTCTCATCTCCATCTATGGATTGTGTAAGAAATATAGGATGGAGGTCAAAGATTTGATTGCTTAATAGTTAATGTTGAGGCATGCCCTAGTTAGGCAAGATTCCTGTCTCTTAGGAGCAAATATTCTAAGGAACTTGGTCCCCCGCATTCATTAACCTTCATTTTAGCTAACATTTCAAAAGAATATGCATAGTTCTCATCCTCTACTAGAAAAGAAGTTGCAGTAGCAAACTATAAGCAACAAAAAAGTTTGCCCGATTACTTCCTTAGCTACTATTGTCCATCCCTGAACTCACTCAATGTGTTCTCCAAACTACACCCCTCCTATTATTCCCTCTTCAAACTACTTGTCTATATTCTAGAGAAATAGCTTTTGAGTGCTATGAAAGGATTTAATGATTCATTTTGCCTGTTACAAAGTCATACGTGTATATGTGCATCACAGTCTATAAACATACGCAAGGAATCACTTAAAATGATTAGGCCATTAATTCCCACTTTGCTTCCAATATTCACATCCACCAGGGAGTCATTAGATTTCATATCCATGCATTTAAAATCTCTGTTTGCACTGCTGAGTGTAATAGCCTGAAAGACTTGATGTGCCTGTTTTGAGAGCATGACTAAAACAAAGTGTTTAGAATTCATATTGTCTGTTTTAAATTATGGAAATGTTTTAAATTTACTTTAGAAAAAAGAAAGCAAGTGATAAGATTTGGCTCATATATTCTAATGGCAATGGCTACTAACAATATTATGTCATGTGATCATCACTAGAGAGGAACCTGCTTGAATTTGCTTTTACCCTAAATTATCTATCAGTAGAGATGCTCACAATACTGGATTTTTGAGGACCCATTGACTCACTAGTTTTGATTCTAAAGCCCATATAATTTAATGATGAATTTGTAACAGAAACTACCAAAAACACTCAAGAAGAGCCATTCTGAATTCAAGAAGACTGAATGCTGTTTCTCTTATAAACAGACATAGCAAGGCAGAAAAAAGCAGAATATAAATGTTGATAATTAACAGAGACAATGTTCACAACATGACATTCATTCAGTGTTTTATTTTAAATAATGGTTTGGGTTATTGTTATCTTGTTTTGGGCAAATTGGTGTTGGGTGATTCATCTGATTCTAGCATCAGTATAATCAAAGTAACATAGCCAGGTGTTGTCATAAAAAAGATGAAAATAATTCATGAGATGCTCAACAGGAAGTCAAGTTCTAATAATGGTAAAATTTTTCCATTTTTAGCACATTTCAATGAAAAGAAAAAATATCTGTGGGCATTAGCTCTTTTAATCCTCAAAATAATTATCTAAGATTTGTCTTATCATCTCTTCGTGGATAAACCAAGGCTCAAAGAGAGTAGAGGAATAGCTTGAGATCTATGCTACAAGCTCAGTTCTCCTGATATTAAATCTAGGACTTTGTTCTTTACCCCAGAGGTCTGCCTTCCTGTCACAGTACTGATGCTTTCTTGTGCAAATCACTTAGTCTCTTTGAATATAACTTTTTTCACTTGTAAAGTTGAGCATGAGATGTGGAAAGTAAGGATTGAACCTCAGTGGTCCAAATCTATGAACCAAGGATTTTTCTGTGGTACGGGTAGGGAGAGGGCTCAAAAATGTTGCAAGGAGACATTATATTATATTCTCATGGGAAACAGTCTATAGAGTACATAAATAAAATATATTTCACATATACGTGTGCAAATGCTGTTGAGATAAATAAAATATGCATTCTTTTAAAACTGATACTGAAGCCATCAGTTTGTTATGTATTTCCTCAACTAACAGCTACTAAAAGTGCCACTGTTGTCTTGGGAGAGTAACATTTTGAAATTTTAAAAAGGGTCTTTATACTTGAGAAAGTTGGGAATATCTAAACTAAATGATCTCCAAGACACCTTAGATCGTGAAAATTCTATTAAATTGTCATTCCAACAAGGCCTTATTTGACCATTAAGGCAGATGAGGACTTGTAAACTCTGGATGTTAGACCTTTGTCAGATATATAATTTGCAAATATTTTTCTCATTCTGTGAATTTTCTCTCCACTGTCCTGATGTGTTCTTTTGCTGTGCAAAAACTTTTCAGTTTAATGAGGTCCCACATGTCTAGTTTAGCTTTTACAGCATTTGCTTTTGGGGATTTGGTCAAGACTTCACTGCCTACTCCAGTGTGCATAAGAGTGTTTCCTTTGCTTTCTTCTAGGATTTGTATAGTTTGAGGTTTTCAGTTTAGATCTTCTATCCATTTTGAGTTGATTTTTGTATATGGTAATAGATAGAGGTCCAGTTTCATTCTTCCACATGTGGTCAGCCAGTTTTCCCAGCACCATTTGCTAAATACGATCTCTTATCCCCAGTGGTTGTTATTGATGGCTTTGTTGAAGATGAGTTGGTTGAGAGACTAAGTTTTTGCTTCTGGAATCTCTGTCCTGTCCCATTGGTCTATGTGTCTATTCTTGTACCAATAACAGGCTGTTTGGGTTACTGTAGCCTTTTGGTAAAGTTTAAAATCTGGAAGTGTGATACCGTCAACTTTGTTCCTTTTGCTGAGGATTGTTTTGCTATTTGTGCTCTTTTCTGTTTCCATATGAATTTCTGTATTGTTGTTTCCAGGTCTGAGAAAAAACAATGTTGGTAATTTGATAGGTATTGCATTAAACCTGTAGATTGCCTTGGACATCTTTACAATATGGATTTTCTCGATCTATGAGGGAACTCAAACGAACTGAAAGAAAAAAACTATTAAATAGTGGGCAGAGAGCATGAATAAATACTTTTCAAAAGAAGACATACAAGTAACCAACAAGGACATGAAAAAAATGCCCAGCCTTATTAATCATCAGAGAAATGCAAATCAAAGCTGCAATGAGATATCACCTAACTCTAGTAAGAATGACTATCATTGATAACTCAAAAAACAACAGATGCTGGCACAGGTTCAGAGAAAAGGGAACGCTTCCATACTGTTGATGGGAGTACAAACTAGTTCAACTTCTTTGAAAAGTGGTGTGGTAATTCCTAAAAGAACTAAAAATTTACTTTCTATATGATCCAGCAATCCCTCTCCTGGTAATATAGCTGAAAGGACATAAATCTTTCTAACAAAAAGACGCCTGTACCTGCATGTTTTTAGCCACACTATTCACAATAGTAAAAACATGGAACCAACCTTACTGCCCATTGAAAGTAGACTGGATAAAGAAAATGTGGTACATATACATGATAGAGTATTGCACAGTCATCAAGAAGACCAAAATCATGGACTTCGCAGCAAATTGGATGGAGTTGGAGACCATCATACTTATCTATTACAGAAACAGAGAACTGAATATTGCATGTTCTCACTCATAAGTGGGACCTGAACATTAATCACATTGGCACAAGGGAGAGATCTGCAGTTGCTGACAGGGTAGTATGCAAGGGAAGGGGACATGTATCAACACAAAGGGTACCTGGTCCCTTACTGGGGAAGTGAGGGCCAGTTGGAAGTCCATATTTCACCCACATGCAGCCTATTTGTGTAGTTAATCCTTACTTGTACCCATGTCTCTATAACAAAATAAAATTTTTAAAAAGACAGAAGAGGACTGATCACTTGTGATTCGGTTGGCTGTGTAGTGATTGACTGGTAGTACAATTGATCTGATTAATCATGTAATACCAGCCTGATAACATTTTTATTTAAGAAACTAATCAGAAAGGGGCAGGTAAAGGATTTGAGAGAATAGTGGTTTCACAAAAGGAATATATAATTATCTTCATAATTGTTATATATATTTATTATCTTATGATTTTGGATTGTGTGTGGCATTAGGCCCATTAAGTATATTGGTATTAACCTTCTGGAGACTTGTAATATAAGATCTTTACTATTTTCTACTAATTCCCCTATCTCCTTTGAAATGTGTCCAGAGTAAGGCCAATCTTTACCATCCCCTCTGGTCCAGTCCTTCATAAAATCTTGCCTGTAATATTATAATACCTTCCTAATTGGTTTCTTTGCTTTTGCCCTTGTGCTCACTCTGGTGTATTGTCAACACAGCAGCCAGAGTAACCTCTTTAAGACATAAATCTGATTATGTCATTTACCTTCTCATAGCTCATTCAAAACAAAAGTCAAAGTCTTTCAAGTGGTAACATGCCCTACATGATTTGCCTTCATACTCCACATCACTTTTTAAAGACTCTCTCCTTTGACTTGGTCTCTCCATTCCAGCTGTGCCTGCCTCCGTTGCTGGAACTAAAGGTTTCAAGAGGTAGTTATTTTATGTTATTGGTTCTCCATGGCTATCCTGCGGTAAGTTGTAGTGGTCTGACCAAGTGAGGGCGTTTGTTAAGTATAGCAGCTCACACTCAGGGCAAGGCATTAACACTTTGACAAAAAAACCCTCTATTTGCTATGGCTTGACTAGAAGTGATTCTGACTTCCCAGGTAACAAAGTAGAGGTAAAATTAACAAGTCTCACCTGTTTATTTTATCTAGTATTTCCCAGGCACCTTTGACTTTTATGTTTTATGTTGACTATTTTTTATGACTTTTTTATCCTCAAAATCAAGAGGATTTGACTGATATAATGAATAGCATAGGTCTTAATTTTATGCTAAGATATTGCACATTGTGCAAACTGATGTGTGTAATAGTTAGGAGCAAGTTACAACATGCACTTAATTATATGTCATGCAAACACTTTACCAGAGCAGTTTCTGTAGGCACAGCTCCAGTAGCAATGTGGGTTTGTGCTAAATCATATTTACCACCACAGAATGAAGTGTGAGAAACAAACTCCTTAACAAGAAATTTTTTCATTAACATTTTCGTTACCATCATGTGCATAATAAAATAGAGATTTCCATCATTCTTCAAACTCACAATCCTTATTTGAGGGAACTGTTAAGTAACCAAATATCAAATCAGGTATATTTTCCCAATGAGATATTGTATAGAGCACCTTCTAAAAACCAATCAACAAAATATAATCCAACCTAAAATAATGAGGAATTGAAAGGGAGTAGTTGTAAAACCCAAGAACACATGTAAGGATACAACTTAGAAGATTTTTTTTTTCACATGAGACTTGATTTATGGCATCAAAGTTCAGCTATACTTAAAGGAGGGGAGTTGTGGCAGATGTTGAGAAAAGATGTGGATAAGGAATGAGCCAGCTTGAATGCTATGGTTGCATTCTCATCACTTTTTGTGTTCAGAAATTGATTCATTGGGTATGACACACTAAAAGGAATATTTGACAAGCTTTCTTCAGATGCTAAGGCAAAAGAAAGAAAGGAAGGAAAGAATGAAGGAAGAGATAACTTTAAAAAATTAAAAAGGAGGGAGGAAGGGATAGAAATAGGGAGGCAGAGAGAAGAAAGTAATATTTATTTTCTACTAAATGTTAATTGCTTTACACACATGTTCTCAGCACCCACTAAAACCCAAAAAAGTAGATAATAGCCCTTTATTGTGAGAGAAGGAAACTGGGACTGTGAGAGGCTAGGTGATTTGCCAAAGGTCCTGCAGCTACTGAGTGGCTTAGTTAGAATTCAAGCCTAGGTTTGTTTGACTCCATGCTCATGTGATCATTTCAATATGTTACACTTTTGTGGTATTAATAATTCTGACCCAAGACATGGTCCTTATGGATCCTCCAGGTGGCCCACAGTCTATCTTATTCCATTAATAAGATTAATATAACTATGTCTATTCTTTAGTTTCTATCACGCATTCAAAATGTATGTCTTTAATAAAAATTAGGGCATAAATTAATTGGTATCTATTCAAAAGTGGGACTTTCCTTAATTCTGGGGAGATTTTCTTGGGCTTTCTGCAGAAAGGCAGGGGTAGTTTGTGTACGTGGTCCACAAAGTCTTTGTCCCATCAAAGGAGCCAATGGACTGAAAATATTTTAGAACAACTTACGTATATGTGTGTGTGTGTGTGTGTGTGTGTGTGTGTGTGTGTGTTTCTTTTTTTTGAGTTGGAGTCTCACTCTGTCACCCAGGCTGGAGGTCAGTGGCACGTTCCCGGCCACCGCAGCCTCGACCTGCCGGGCTCCGGGGATCCTTCCGCCTCAGCCAAGTAGCCAGAACTACAGGTGTGCGCTACCACGCCCAGCTAATTTTTGATTTATTGTAGAGACGAGGTCTTGCCAAGTTGCCCAGGTGGGTCTCGAACCCGCGGGCTCAGGCAATCCAGTCACCTTGGCCTCCCAAAGTGCTGGTATTATAGGCTGAGTCCCCAAACCCAGCCTCATTTATATTTTTAAATCAGATAAAGGGGTTATTTTAAGCTCTGGTAGTGTTAAAAGAGGGCCAAATGTATAATTGGACACAATGGGAAATAAAGTATAATTTTTTGAGGTGACATTGTTTTGTAAAGAAGCAGTCATCTATCAACTGACTCTTAGATTTGCTGCCATATTCTCTTTCATTATATTTTTTTCTCTATTGAAACTTTAAAAAATAAAAACCAATAAAATATGCACGTAAAGTCCAAACTATAACAAATGGAAGTTTGTTTTTGGGGTGATAGAAATGCTCTTGTGGTAATAATTGAACAACTCAGTAGGTTTATTAAAAATCATTAAATTATATACTTAAAATGAACAAATTTATGGTATGTAAATTGTACTTCAAAAAGCTGTGTACAAATGAATTGATATAAAAATCAAAAGTCCAAATTATACAGAAGACTACAGAGTAAAAAATAAAAGGTACAGCTTAAAATTAATGATTAAATACACTGAATGACAATATTAAAAAGATTAAGAAAGAAAATATTTCTATATGATGCTATGCTACATAAAGATTGATCATTTCAAAATTTATTTTTATCATGGTAGTAATCTAAATAGTAATAGCTAAGAGTTATTGATCATGTACTATATACCTGGGACCGTTCTAAGTGCTTTATAGGTATTGCCTCAACTTGTAATTTTTCAAAAATCTTAGGTTTTAGGTAGTATCATTAACATTTCCATTTCACAGATGAGGTAATGGAGGTAAAGATATTAAATACCTTCCCAGATCACGTGGCTAGTGAGTTTTGAAGCCAGGGTTGGTAATCCAGGTAGTTTGATTTCAGGAACCTTGATCTTAACATTTCTAGTAAGCTAATTAAATTCTACCTAATTTCAAAACCTAGCTCATGTACCACTACCTTCGTGAAACCATCTCCAGATAGCCCTTTTCTAACACCTTTGCATTAATACTCGGTGATACTCAGTTTTGTTTTTACCTTGTTTCACGTATTTGAGAATGAAAAAACTATTCTTTTGTATCTTCCACTATGCTTAGCTCATGACCCAACAAAAAGCACATGCTTAATAAATGCATGCTTATTAATTGACTCTTCAGGATATTTCACTACAATGAACATAAAAGTCACATATATAAGAACATTAAAGACTTGAGGTAGTTTTGTAAATTTCTCACACCAAAAGCTCAGCAATTAAGGGATTAGAAAGTTTAATTTGAGAACCAACATTAGTAGTGAATTGATTAAACTCATTAGATAATTGCTCTTCTACAGTCTGCCTGAGTAGACCCACTGGGAATATATCTCTGATATCAATCAAAAATATTTCTTGTTCCCACTTCATGCAGAATTATGTATATTGAAGCCTTTAGTATCCTACTGTTCTTCTGGATCCAAATGAAATGGTTTAATAACTAAAACATCCTTTTATGGAGGTTCTTTTGGTAGTTCATTTCCTGAGAAACTAAGATAAACATATCTATGCATAATTCATCTGTAAAATGAAAATGTGTCCCAATGAGGTTGCACTGTACAAAGTTCTGTGTGAAAACAAAAAAGGCATGTAAGCATGATGCCTGGTCTTTGGGGGTTTATTAAAATTTTTATTATTTTATTTTAAAGATGTGGAGTACTATTCAGGATTAGGTACATAAGTGGTCAATGCACAGGTGAAGTTTGGACTTCCCATTGGTCCTCACTTTGCCTGGTTTAGGATTAGGTACCCTTGTTGATGTTATGTGACCCCTCCCTCTCTTGGCAGTGTCCCACTACTGCCATATTATTTTTTTTAAGATTAAAAATTGTTTCCAAAAGTGGATGAGAAAGATAGGCATTAAATTGTTAGCAGCAGCTACTTTTAAGAAGTGAATTGAGATGGGGCTGGGCATGTCTAATGGGCCTGTCATTTTTTACTGCATATACTTCTGTATAGCTTAAAATTTTCTACAATAAGAATGTATTCATACATTATTTGTACAACTTAAAAAAACAAATCAATCAAAATAGAAAGAAACTGACTAGCTTTGTGAAATTTTTTTTTTTTTTTTTAGTTGGAGTCTCACTCTATCGCCCAGACTGGAGTGCAGTGACCGCTCCCGGCCACCGCAGCCTCGACCTGCTGGGCTCCAGTGATCCTTCCGCCTCGCCTCAGCCTTCCAAGTAGCTGGAACTACAGGCGTACGCTACCACGCCTGGCTAATTTTTGATTTATTGTAGAGATGAGGTCTCACCAAGTTGCCCAGGTAGGTCTCGAACCCGCGGGCTCAGGCAATCCACTCACCTCAGCCTCCCAAGGCACGGGATTACAGGCTGAGCCACCGTGACCGACTGTGAAATTTTTTTAATTGACATATTTAAGGGGAAAGGAGTAGGTAGAAAGCATTGCTAGAAAAAAAGTGCAGAGATACCAGGCGCAGTGGCTCAAGCCTGTAATCCCAGCACTTTGGAAGGCCGAGGCAAGAGGTTTGCCTGAGTCCAGGGTTCAAGACCAGCCCGGACAACTTGGTGAGACCTCATATCTATGATAAATCAAAAAATTAGCCAGGCATGGTGGCACACGCTTATAGTTCCAGCTAATTGGAAGGTTGAGGTGGTAGGATCACTTGAGTCCAGCAGGTCGAGATTGCGGTGGCTGTGAGCATGGCACTGCACTCCAGCTTGGGTGACAGTGAGACTCTGACTCAAAAAAACAAACAAACAAAAAAGTGAAAAGAAATCCAACTCCCCCACCAAACTCCTTCCCTCTTCTCTCCCTCCCTCCCTCTCTCTTTCTTCTCTCTCATTCTCATACACAAATTCACAAACACACCAAGCACACTTTCTTCATTAAGCAGCCTTCCCTCTTCTCAGCCCCTCAGATTATTCACACTTTAGAAAAAAAATAAAAGGCTGAAACAGATATTTTTAAGCTTGACAAATGATATTTAAATAAGTCAGGATTTTATGACAACTAGTAGTCAGAAAGGAAATCAGAAAGTTTTTCAAATAAAAAATTTAAAAAGACACTTTCTAGTTATGCTATCTGACATTAAGAACAGTTAAAGAAATCTGTAGTATTAGAGTACCCAAGATGCCAAGTTCCTGTTGTTTTCATTTTTTTGATGTATTTATTTATATTGATGGGTTATCTTTGCTTGAATTATTTTTATGAATAGGTAAGTTCAGTCATTTTCTAGCCTTATGAGTTATTTCTATGTGATTTTATAAGACGTCCTCACTTTAAGGCTTACTGGGTTGGGGCATAAAGCCAACTTGAAGCTCCAAGTTGATTATTTTCAGATGTTTCTTCCAAGTAATGGTGATGTGGCCAGGAGTAGCAATGAGATAGAAAAGAAACAACAAGAAAATTCTTACTGTAGCAAAGCTACAGGATTCTAACTTCTCTTTTCTTAAATAAGATGACAAGAAATTCTGTTTTATTTGTTTTCAGAAAATGAAAGAGTTAAAACAGTCATTTTCTTTCCTTAGTTTCCCCCCTTGGTCTATGACTTGCTCATAAAAGATATCATGACATATTATATACAGGCTTTGTTTGTAAAGCTCTTGGTTATAATTTTTAATAGTGTTTCATAAAAACATCAGGGTACCTAGCTAAAAAAAATCATCTTAAATATTAGTTTGTATAAATGTAAAAGTGCAGGAAGTTCCAATCATAGAATAGTCATGTAAAATAATAGAATAGACTATAAATATAGGCCATCATAGAATGCATGAATCATTCCATAGACTTTGAAATTAATCAACATAATGACTTCCTGGATTAGGAAAGTGGAGAACCCAACTAAGACTCCCTAGACCTTGCTGGAGGGAGACAAAGAGCAGGCACACTTACCTCTGCAGATCAGAAGGATGGCTATCACGGTCCATCTCACATGGCACAACTTTGCCCTCAATATCCTGAGACCCTGCAGCTATTGTTTGACCTGGAAAAAGACTAAATTAAAAACAAAATACAACAACAAGAATAACAACAATGAATAAAACCTATGTCCCCAACCAAAGCTGTCCTTTTTTCCAGAATACCCATGCCTCATCCCAGTCCAGCTTATAAATTTATAACAAAAAGCATATATATATATATACATATATATATATATCCTGAAGGAATTGCCAATTTACCTGCATCTTTTCCAATTGGTTAATTCAAATAAAGCACACACTTTAAACAGACATCTATAGTTATGACTTTTAATACTCCACTACTTTGTCTCTCAGGCTCCATAGAACTGAAATAATTAGATAGATGAATGGATGTGGATGGATTTAACTTTTTTTCCTAACTTATCTTTCTTTCTTTAATCTAGAAAATAATTATTGAGTACTTACTATGTGTCAAGTACTGGCTGAGTATCAGGGATATGAAACAGACCTGGTCCCCACCTTCTATGGAGGTTTTCAGACTAGGAAATCTATAATTATGATATAATGTGATATGTACCAGGATAGGTGAAGTACGGGATAGTGTAGAAGCATGAAAATTGTGCTTATCTAAAGTCAGAGACAAAGAATATAGAATGAATTTGGGGAGATGCAGAACTGTAATAAAGGTGACCTGTTAAAATATTGCTGCAGTAGTTCATGTAAGAAATAATATCTTGATCTAAGGTGTGACAGTGGTATGAAAATAAACCATTAAATTAATGACTTATTAAAAGAAGATAGAATCAACCTGATTCAGCAGTTGATTAAATGTAGATGAAGAAGAAGAAAGAATTAAAGATGATATAGATTGTGATTTGGGTAATTGGGTAGGTGGAGGTGGCATTTTTGGAGACATGGAACACAGAACATATTTGAGAATGAGGATAGAGATGAGTTCAAATATGGAGTTACATCTGAAATGGCTGAGAAACACCTCAGTCAGATGTTCAGTAAGCAAGTAGATATTTAGCCTCTAATCTAGCAGAAATATCTGGGATAGTGATAGAGATTTAAGAGTCATCAGCTGAGATTGTTATCAGAATCATGCAAATATAAGAAAAAATCTAGGGAGAGTGTATACAGTAAGAAAAGAAGAGCCAAGATGCCAACATGGACACAACTAATAAACTAGATCATTTATGGGGTGATAATCTACACATACTTATATTTTTATCTGAATGCTGATTAGGTTATTTATCCATTCATTTAATGAGCAGTTTATAAAGTGACTACTATGGGTCATACATAGACAAGTGTGAAAAATATACTTGCTGCCACCACGACAGAATTTATGGGCATTAAGAAAATGAAACCAAGACCTACCATGAAGTTGCCCACTTAATTTAACAAAAGTTCTTGGCAAATAGTGCAAAATAATCCTTTTATAAGAAAATCAAATGTTGCAATCCAAGTTTTTTTAAAATCAAAATTAGTTAAGAAAAGGAAGACACATAAATGGTTTAAATCATATAGATTTCAGTGTAGTATAGAGATTCCATGAAAATTCTTTGTAAAAGACAAAATTTGGCCCAGGTCTTGTATCAGAACAAATAAAGAAAGAGAAAAGAAAACCTGGTTCTTCTGTGGCTTTGCATGGCTCCACTCATTGCATCTTTTAGGTAGGCATTGAGAGGGTGTTTGAAGAACTTGTCCACATTGTTTCCTAGGAACATCCTATCCAATGATGATGAGAGAGAGAAGTTCATCTTAAATAAATGATTCGGAGTCACAAAATTAATCAAGTATAAAAATAAACTGTGTTTGACAGACTTTATATTTTTTTATTAGTTAGGATGTATAGATAGAGCTAAAAGACAAGGTAACTACCAGAAAACATTGTTAGCAATATTCATTACATGATTTATTTGTATATCTATTATGCTGAGTAACTATATATTTACATAAATATTACACTGTAGGTTAATTAAAAGACTTTTCTGCTATAATATGCAAGAAATAAAAAGATTAAAAATTAGCCATATGTGCATATAAAAACAAATGACCATTTTCTAGTAAATATTAGTGATTATAAGGAAATCAAGGAGAACTTAGTACACGTCAATAACTAAAATTTGCAGTAGAAGTATAAACAGATTATTTTTTAAAACATGTTTAAAAGAAGTACAAGTAGGATCCCAGTTTAATAAAAGATACACACTATTGATTTGGGAACTTTAATGTAAGAATTTGGGAAGTCTTTTGTTTTACTTAACTTTTCCTTAGACATATTTTTATCCTAAAAGAGCGGGAGACATCTGGAATAGGCAAAGTTCTCCAATGAGGTTTCTATAAACATATAATATAAGGACTTCTAAATTTCATTTTCTGAAATACGTTGCAACTTCATTATTTAGTGCTCTGAATAGCTGGACCATGACTGTCAACCATATTCAGAATCTCAGTGGGTATTCTGGTTTAGGTTTTGCATTGCTCTATTATTGAATAGCTTGATGTGGCCAATATGCTAAGAGGTTGACCTCTTTGAGGTCCAATTATAGCAGCACCATATACAAACACTAAAATTTAATTATTCTGTCTTATGAGATCTACTCTTTCAGTATATTGAGTCAAGCGTCAAATGTCAAGTGCCAAGTTCTAGCTTTGGCACTTAAAACTGTATGGCCCTGGAAAATTAATTTAACTTTGCTTAGCCTCAGTTTCCATATCTGTAAAATGAAAATAATTACAATAACTATCTCATGCAATTTTTTTAGGATCAAATGAGACGTGCATCAAGTTCATAGCATAGAGCCTGAAATACTGTATAGTAAGCACTTAACTCATGTTAGCTCTTATATCATCCTCATCTCTGTGATCTCTAACATTTTTTTCCTAGTGAGCAAAGATTTCTAAAAGAATCAGCACTGTTTCAATTAGCAATTTTCCTCTACAAAATAGGAACAGGAACTCCATCTAAAACAAAATAAGATTCTACAAAATATAAGTGCTGAAATCAACTTAACACAGAAAATGATGCAGTAGATAAATTGGTTTGATTCCTATACCTAGGCTTGTCCTGAAGCATTAAAATTATGACACATTCCCAGTGTTCCTAATTGTTGCCTTCTCTCATTGTTTTCAGATATTCACACTATTAAATACCTTTGACAATTGGCCATGTTTATAATTCAACATGAAAAACCTATGAGAGTGGAGGAGCATCTAACAGACACTCCAAATCTCTAAGAAAATGTGTCAGGGCCTTTTGGTGTTTTGGAGAAACATGGAGAGAAAATGATCTTGGTAAAAAGATACTAGCTCAGATATTCTAAAAGTCACAACATGAGTTTTAATGGGTTGGCAGGAGTGTCACCTGGAGTTCTCACAGTCACAGAAAAAAACAGTAATTAATTGTTTCACAATGCTTGATGTAGACACACCCTTAGTGTCCTTGTTTTCTCCACTGTATCTCATTTTCTAATGAGGTCTAGGCAAGAAGCTCTGGATGTGAAAGTCCATTGGTTGGTTGCTGAATAAAGTTGAGGTCTATCTGGACAAAATTATGACATAGATAACTGTTGTGTTAGAATGTGTAGCCTTCTCATTCCCTTTTGGAAAATGTCTTCCCTCGGGTAACCCATATCTTTTTGCAGTCCTTTGGCTATTTATTCTTCTGAGTTGTATATTTTTTTCTCCAAGTTATTTTTTACAGCTGAACCTCTTTTCATATTCTCATTTTTAAAAACCCTCCTCCATTTTTTCTTTTTCCTGTTCCTCTAGAATCTTAGTAGATGAGAAAAATGAAATCAGTTGCCATTGATTATTAATGACTGCTAATGAAATGGTTCTCATATATTGTCTGCAGCATCAAATAACCTGGGTAGCTTGGCAAGTATACAGATTCCAGGGCCTTATGGCAGACATACTGTATCAGAAGCTATTAGGGTAAGGTCTAGAAGTCTGTACTTTAAACAGATTTCCCAGATGTTTCTAACGTGTAACCCTGTTTGGGAACCACTGTGAATACATTGATAAAATAATGATTTGTCACAGATTTCTAGAAAACATAATGCTGTAAACCAAAGGAGCTGTTCTCAGGTGGTGGCAAGCTCTAGTGAGGGGACATATTCTGGGTGGGTATGTCACTGAAATAACATTCCTTAAGTCACTCATACATTATATTATAAATGGTGCCTGAGTACTCTTCAGCCTTTTTGACCAATTGGAACATTTTATCTTGCCATTCCTCAACCCTCCTGGTGCCACTCAGGAGATACTTAAGACTCTGTTCTTTTCCTCTACCATTTTCTTGAGGACATAACTAGTTACAAGGTTCATATTCGCTCTAGGTAGCCCTCTGGTTCTTCCAGAGAGCTCATCATATAAAACTAAAGAACCCTCTATATTCATGGTATAGATCACACAAAAATGGCTACTATAACTAATTAGGTCTTTTTGTTTCCCAAGGTTCCCACCCCAATGCCACAATTACCATGAGATAAATAATGTTATAATAGTAGTTCTAATGAAAGAAATTTAAGTCTAAATAAAATAGATCACACAAGAAGTAGGTCAGTGACAGAATCTGGAAAAGATGACAATCTCTTACTTCTATCTAGTATTCAGTTTACACTACATAGTTTTTCAGATTGAACAAGAGGATGTTGAGTGTTTTAATATTTATAAGGATAAATTCATAATTTAAGTCCTGTACTGGTTGCATTGGATTAATTGATTTTACTTTTCATTGAAGGGCAAAAACTGAAACACTGGAGAGTTAAAAATGTTTGGATCTGATGACATATAAATTGTTCTAATTTCACACATTTCATAATTGCCAAAAATTTGACTATAGATGGGGTAAACAATACAATAATTTTTCTTTTACTCAGACCAATACAAATTTCAATTACCAGCCTAAATGAAAATTCTAAATATCTTAGAGAAAGTAATTCAATGTAGCTGTATAATAATATATTTGGTGTTTATCTTAATTTGCAAAATTTTCAAGTTACTGTGATTTCTGTAAGTTGCTTATGTTATTATGATTTCTCCTTTTTGTTCATTTACTTCTCAAATTATAACTTCTAGACTATTGACAGTAGTCGAAATCTGCCTGGGGAAGGGGGAGGCACACCTCATCAAAAGAGTACCTGCACAATGAATATTTGTATACCTAACCCTGAATCGTACCCCACAATTTTAAAATAAAAAAAAAAATTTTTTAAGCTTCTAGACTGCAATAAAATGAACACAAATAAAGAAGGCCACTCCTGATTGAAGAACTTGTTTAAATGATGTTGTTATTTACTCAGAATCTGCCCATATATTGAGTTCTTCCAAAGTTATATCATTTCATAACTATAACAGAAAATTTATCTCATTGAGAGAAATAAGACTTAGGGGATAAAGTATGAACCTTAATTTGTAAATTGTTCATTGAGTGTAGCAAGTACACTGAGATCCAAGCTTTTCATCCTTTGTTGTTCATATTGTGCCACTAATAATGTAAATAGAGCTATAACATATAACAATAATAAAGTTGTCAAATTATGAGTCATTACATGAGTAACTTTTTAATGATTTAAGGTAAAAGAGGGAATGGTTTCAGTATTCAACAGCAATAAACTTTTGTAGGTTTGCTTTTGAAACTATTTCTTTTTAAGACTATAGGTACTTAGGACAAATTACATCAAATAATGTGCTTCACCATAGTTATCTTTTTACTATCTCTCTCTATATATATCCCGTGCCATTATTTTGTATACCTTAAATATACACAATAAAATTTATTTTCCAAAATTTCATCAAATAAAGTCAATTGTAGGCCAAGCTAGTAAGTTACCATAGTAGTAATTACAATTACTAATAACTGGAAAATGAAGCTTGGAAAAAGTCTGTATTCACAGGAAATTCGAAGTTCATCAAGGAATTGGGAGAGCCAATTATTTCTCAGAACTCTTTATCCACTCAAGCCACAAGTTTGAGAGAATGAGGCTCAGAGGCTCAGCTCATGTCTTTATAAAAATAAGTTTTCAAAAAACCCCTATATTTTGTCAGAATAAGTAAACATGGTTTTTTGTATTTCACACATCTCTCAATGACGCTGTCACATCATGACTAACAAAACTTCAAACATTAAATGGACATTTTCCTCCCCACCTCACCCACAGAATTTCTCTTTCACTTTTGACTTTTTTCTTGCAAAGCAATCATAACTTTCATATAATCACAGTTTATCAGTTGTCTAGTAAACCATTAGTGCTTATTCTATAACAAAGGAAAGAGAAGCAAACAAGCAAGCGAAGTCTGAGTTTTCTGAAAAATTGTATCTTTCAATACTTCTAAATAAAATATTTAATTTAAGAGCAAAATAAGGCCGGGCTCGGTGGCTCAGCCTGTAATCCCAGCACTTTGGGAGGCCAAGGCGAGTGGCTTGCCTGTGCAGGCGGGTTTGAGACCCACCCGGGGAACACGGCGAGACCTCATCTCTACAATAAGTCAAAAATTAGCCGGGCGTGGTAGTACGCACCTGTAGTTACAGCTACTTGGAAGGCTGAGGTGTAAGGATCGCCAGAGCCCAGCAGGTTGAGACTGCAGTGGCCGGGATCATGCCACTGCACTCCAGCCTGGGCAACAGAGTGAGACTTCTACTCAAAAAGAAAAAAATGAGCAAAATAAACTATCATCAGACTATTTCAGAGATTGTAATTTATTTACTAAATCTATTGCGCATGTGCGCGCGCACACACACACACACACACACACACACACACACGCGTGTATATTCCCCACAACTATTTCAGTGCTATTTTGTAGCTTAGCAGGAATGAAAGGGAAATAATCTTTTCAATTCACTTTTAGTACATATTTTTCCAATTTTGAGGAACACACACCAAGAACTAAAACTATGATTAAAATAAAACATTGATAGAATTGGTTAAATTTACATTGAGAGTTCACTTATTTATGTTACAAGTTAAACATCAGAACTTAAGTTCTGGGAGAGGTCATAGAATGAGGTATAAGTATATAAGCTGCTGCTCCTCCCCCAGTCCTCAAACTAAACAAGCCAAAGCCAGTTGCTGGCAATGCAGAGTATGAATACACCCTGTCTCTACTTTTATTTTCCCGTCTCTGTCTTCCAATAGTGCTCTCCTGTCCTCATTTGTTCTGCACCCTGAAGTGGTTCTAAGTTCTTTTAATGAATAATCCCTTTGCAGAGACCTTGTTACTGTTCTGTTTCACATCTTCAAGCAGTAGGAAGAACACTGTATTAGAGACCAGAAAGCTTAGATTTGAAACCCTGTTTGATTTTTTTAGAAAACCCTTATTATTTATTTTTCTATGAACCTAAATCTTTCTCCTCTATAACTAGATATTTTTAGATAATCACAATGTTTCCTTCAGACGCTATCATTCCATGATTTGTAAGTGTGCGTTTGGTCCATTTGTTTACTGTGGTTTCTCTTTTTCCCCCCTCTCTTTGTAAATGGTTAGGTTAAACAATGGGATCTCAAAAACTGAAGTTTTACTTCTGAAGTAAACAGAGCTCATATTCTGAATAAAAGAATTTGTAAACCAGATAACTGCAGTGCAGAGTAAAATAATATCATTACCTCAGTAAATACAGTAATCTTGATGACCTTCAATTCATAGAGGCTCTTAAATTAAATAGCCCACAAAACAAACACACACACATCTACAAATATGAATTATAACAACAAATGAATGTAGTGAGAAAAGATATTTTAGAAAATGAATTAATAAATACTTGAAACCTGTGCTATAGGAAATTGACCCAGGTTGACAGTTTTTTTTACTTCTTGTTGGAAAGCAATTGTAGTTTTAACTACAGGATAGCTATCATAGTAGAAAGCAGAGGGGGTACTCCAGATATTTTAGTGGTGATGATGATGGTGGTAATGGTGGTAGCTGCCGCCATTTATTGAGTAAATAGTATATGCTAGGCAATATGCTAACATACCAAGTAGATGGTAATATCATTATTTTACAGATAAGGAAACTAAAGTTCAGGAAGACTAAGTAAAGTTACTCAGAATTGTAAAACTAGCAAGTAGCTCTGTTATCACTGCAGTTCTGGGAAACAGTGATGTGTCATTTCTGTTCCACATTTAAGACTCAGAGTGAGGGATGCGCATTAATACAAAACAACTAATTGTTCCTCAGGGATCTTCCTTATGTCTCTTATTTTTCTCTCTCAGCATCCTTTATGTTATGAGTTTCACCCATTTTCCTGAAAATTTTGACGTGAAAGTCTTCAAGCACCTTTCCAATCTCTCTCTCTTATATTACTTTTTCTTTATGCCTTTTTGTTCCTCAGCTTCCTTCTCTGTCACCACATTTCTCTGTCTTTCCTGACATATCCCCCACTTTCGATTTCTTTCAAGTGAGAAAGAAAACCTGAAATCACTAAGCTGAAAAGAAAAAAAAATGTGGGCTCCAACACTATACCAGCCTCTAAACCCAGAGGGAAATATCTGTGGACATGCAGCTGTGTGCAACTTGCTTTCAATAGACTGTTTAAAACCCTAAGGCAGAGCACATTCTCACTCTATGCAGTGTCAGGTGCTATATTTGGTTTGTTTGTTTTATTTGTGTACATGTATACAGTATAATTCCCTCTTTTAAATAATATATAAATATATTTATAATATATAAATATATGTTGTTTTATGTGTGTATACAGTATAATTCCATCTTTTAAAATAATATATAAATTATACAGAGACAGAGAATGAGATAGTCTGAGTGTGAAGAATGTTTTCTTACATTCAGTTTTTAATTTTTCTATAATGGCCATGTGCTATGCTATTTGTGTAATTAAAAGTAGATACATGAAATCTATTTTTTAAAAGTTTTTAAAAATTAAGGTAATATTTCTATATGGACACCTATGTAGGGCATTCATCTTGGGCATTGTCTAATTAATATGGATATAATGGAACATTTCTGATAATGCTCCAATTTTCATTCTTGACATCTTGAAAATAGTCTTTTCCTTGCAAAATTTTCATTTCTGGAACTCTTATAACTATGTGGCACAAATGGAGTCTTTTTCTTTTTTAATCAATCAATAAATAGTATTTATTCAAATTCATTCAGTACAGATTTATTATCTATTATGTACAAGACATTGTTTTTAGGTTCTGGATACAATGATGAATAAAAATAATTTCTTCGGGATTGGCAGTAGTGGGAAATTGTCGGTGGGGTGGGGTGGGATCGACAGTTGAAGGAAACTGCCAGGGGAGGGGAGGGCACACCTCATCAACAAGGGCGTAAAGAATATTTGTATACCTACCCCTGAATTGTACCTCACATCTTTAAAATAAAAACATTTTTAAAAAAACATGTAAATACTGAATAGGTTCTCCTCTCCCCAGTGGTTGTTGTTGGAGGTATCACTCTTCCAGACTTCAAACTTTGCTATAAGGCTACAGTAATCAAAACAGCCTGGTATTGGTACAGGAACAGGCATATAGACGAATGGAACAGGTAGAGATTCTGGAAGCAAAGCCTCAATTTCTCAACCAACTCTTCTTTGACAAAGCCTCCAAAAACAACAACCACTGGGGAGAGAAAAACCTATTCAATAAATGATGCTGG
>CAUYQG010129041.1:0-10092 GCA_963574415.1 Tarsius wallacei
TATGGTGATTCCTAAAAGCTCTAAATATTGACCTGCCAAATGACCCCGCAATCCCCCTACTGGGAATATACCCTGAAGAACTCAAATCACTCTATAAAAAAGATACCTGCACACGTATGTTTATCACAGCATTGTTCACAATAGCAAGAACCTGGAAGAACCATGTTGTCCATCAAAAAAGGACTGGATTTTTAAAATGTGGTACATATACACAATGGAATACTATGCAGCCCTAAAAAAGAACAAAATCATGAATTTCACAGCAACCTGGATGGAACTAGAATCTATAAAACTGAGTGACCTCTCACAGAAACAAAGATCTGAGTATCACATGTTCTCATTCATACAGTGAACCTTGAACATCCAACGTATTACTATAAGAAAATGACTGACAGTGGTGGGAAACTATGGGGGAGAGAGGAAGGGAGATGGGATTAACAGTAGTCAATATCTGTATGGGGACTGGGAGACAACTCTTTTCAACAAGAGTGTCTGAATGAAGCTTATTTGTATACCTAACAGTTAACTCTACCCCACAATATCATAATAAAAAATATTGATTATAAAAAAATTTTTTTTAAAATCTTTTAAGTTTAAAGATATTAAAGTTAAAACCCAGAAAAGCAGCAATGTTAATTTGGTACTTTTTAAAAACAGTTTGTACCAGAAACTGGAATTCAAAAGACTTCATGAAAAGAGTAAATTGTGGGAGAAAAGAAAAAAAAAAACCAGAAAAGTTTGTTGTGAAACAAAAGCCATCAATGATAATTGTTTTCAGACTTATGACAAGTAAGATAAGCATATTCTACTGCTGAAATTAATGAAAACCTCACCTTCCATGCCTTAAGTCATTAAATATAGGCTCCCAAAGCTGCAGATGTTGCAGTGGACTGAAGGTCTCTATTCCTCCCAAAAGTCAACCCCAATGTGAAGATATTCAGAGATGGAACTTTTGGGAGATGGTTAGGTTATGGGGGTGGAACCCTACTGAATGGAATTAGTGCCTTATAAAAGATGCTCCAAAGACCCTTTTCCCCCTTTCCACCACATAAAGACACAGCATAAAAAATTGGCTATGAACTGGACATAGGGCCCCCACCAGACACCAAAGCTGCCACCACCTTGATTGTGGACTTTCCAGCCTCTAAAATTGTAATAAATAGATATCTTCTGTTTATAAACTATCTGCTCTGTGGTGTTTTATTATATTAGCCTTAACAGACCAGGATAGACACTGTGACAAGAGAAACATGACATACTGACACATGCATATTCTTTCTTCTCTTTAGATGATTACATTAAATAAGAGGACTTGACACACATGTACTAAATTATATTAGCAAATATTTATATATATCAAATATTTTAAAAGTTTAATGCAGCATCTTATAACAGAGCATGAACTCTGTTTTAACGTTTCAAAGAAAGAAGCTAGAACTTTCAAAGCATTATTGAATTTTCAAGTATTAAGATGAATAAACAAATGAAGCTATAGAATGATAGAAAGCTCATTAACTGTATTAAATATGGATTATACTACTGAATTAAATAAAGATCAGTGCCATTAGTGGGTATTAAAGTGTTTTAAGGTTCCCAGTGAGAATGCAATAGAGAATCAATAGAAGAAAATAGAGAATCAATGGAAGACAACATATGGGTTAATTTGCAAGAACTGGAGCCAATCTGAATATACCATTGAAATATAGAATAATGTAGCATCAGATAAGGTAGATGAGAAAACTACAATAATCCAAGAGGATGCTCTGGTGACATAAATTTTGAAAAAACTATTATAATCAAATGTCAATATTGTGTGTACATTCGTGCTAGATTATTTTTATAATTTTAAAACATTTAAAATCTTTAATATATCATTTTAACTTAGGAATACTGTGAAGAACTGCATGCTTGTGTTCTTCCCTCCCACCCAAATTCATATGTTGAAATCCCAAATCCCAATGTGATGGTATCTTTATAAAAGAGACCTGAGAAATCTTTTTTAGCCACTTTGCCCCATGTGAGGATACAACTAGAAGCTGGCTGTCTGAAAGCAAGAAAAAGGCCCTCACCAGTACCCAACATTGATGGAATGCTGATCTTGGACTTTGAGCCTCTGAAACCATGAGAAATAAATTTCTGTTATTCATAAGCCATCCAGTCTATGGTCCTTTGTTATAGCATCCCAAATGAACTAAAACAAACACCTACCAGGTGTGGTGCTATATGATCTCAAATGTGGTGAATCATACCATGAGATATCTCTGTCTCTCCACTTTACATTTTAGGTAACACTAGCCTACAGGGAAAAAGGTAACTTGTGGCAATAAGAGAGTCTTAAGAAAAGAGTGGCAAATTTTTCTGTTGAGTCAATGTCTTAGTTTAGGCTACTATAGTAGAGTACCATAGACTGGGTGGTTTAAGCAACACATTTATTTGTCACATTTCTGAAGGCTGAGATATCCCCAAGATCAAGGTGTCAGAAGATCCAGTGTCTGGTGAGTGCCCTCTTTTTCTTTTGCAGATGATGATCTTCTCATAGATCTTCTCGCATGCATCTTCACATGGCCAAGAGCAAAAAGAGAGGAAGTAAGCTCTCTTAAGACCATTAATCCCATTCATTAGAGCTCTACCCTCATCTCCAAATATAATCACATTGGGAATTAGGCTTCAACATATACATTTGTAGGGGAAGAGTGGACACAACCCCTCAGTCCATAGGGCAAGTCCCTCAGGATATTTACAAATCCAATTTACTGTTTTTCTTGACTGAACAATAGGCAGGGGTCAGAGATACCTTTAGGAAGTGGAAACAAAGCTAAGTCCTTAAGTCTTTGAAATGAAAGCACACACATCAATCTCTGGCTCTAGTCCCCATTAGGAGTCTGCTGATAAGATGCAGCAGTAACTCTTAAATGTCAGGAATTTCCTACTCTAGATGTTCCATCCTAGAGTGCTTGCTCCAGTTCACTCTTGTAAAACTAACTGCTTCCCCACATAAAAATAAAACAAAAAAAAGTTCTAAGGTTAAATTGTGTTTGGTTACATGCATGATATTAGAAATAGTCAGAACTGACTAGAAAATAACAACTTGGAGTAAATATATAACTACAAATAGTTGCATATAAAACTGGCAGAAGGTGAAAATAACATGAAGCCCTGATAGAATGGCAACTAGGGGGAAGGGGAGCAGCTAAAGAGGGGACATCTCTAAAGAGTCAAAAATAAATCTTAAAACACAATTTCACAGTTGTATGGTTTTAAATGCTACTATTAGATGTTAGTTATTTTTAAAGCCTACACTGAGATATTCCTAGCTTCTGATAATGATAAAAAAGCCAAGGTTGGGTTAAGTGTTCTGCTAAAAATAAGAATAAACTTCAGGGTGGGGGAGGATGAGAGTACTTGAGAGAGATTAAAGGGAAGCAGAAAGAAAAGGAGGTAGCATTCTTGAAAGATGGGAGCCTTCAAAGAAAAGTTTCATATTTTATACTCCCACCCAACTCCACATTGAGGGCACACTCTCTTTACAATGTGAAGGAGGGCAGTGACAGGAGGACAACAGATAGACTCAAGCAGAAAGCTGAGTTTTTATGACCCCCTAGAGGAATCTGAAGTAAGACATTTTGGTTTGCAAAGAATCTGTAAATTGGGTGTGGTGAGTAGGGCTGAGGAGAGGGACCTAAAGAATGGTGTGTCCAAAAGCTGCATCTTCATATTCCTCTTTTTGCCTGACTCTCTTTTTATCTGACTCTTAAGCTGTTTTTGTGATGGCAGAGACTAAAAAAACCCCAGAGAAAAACAGCAGAAAGCCTGAAAGAGCTTAATAGAGATCTCAGCACACCCACCCTAAGGGAGACAATGATCTGAAATTCAAGTTCACTCAAATTCAAGAGGCTTTGAAAACTCTGGTTATCCACTGAAATACCAAAAAGTACCATGTTGTAGAAATACGAACCTTGTATTCTGACCAAGGAGGTGTCTCTACAATCAAGTAAAGAATCAAAATACACTGAGATCACCCTAATAAAGTCTTAAAACAATACATCAGATTCATTTGTGAGTAAATTAACTGTTTGCTAGAAGAAAACCCAAAGGTTTTTAGAGCAATATGGCAATACCCACAGTCTTTAAAATATGTCATCTATTATGTCCAGAATATGGTAAACATTAGCTAAACAAGTGAAGAAACAGGAAAATGTAACCCAGTATAAAGAGAAAAAAACTGTCATTTGAAACACATAGATTTTCATTAGTGGGAATCTGCTGGGGGAGGGGAGGGCACACCTCATCAGCAAGGATACCTGCATAATGAACATTTGTATACCTAACCCTGAATTGTGCCCCACATCTTTAAAATAAAAATAAAAAAAGAAACACATAGAGGACTTCAAAGAGTAAGGATAAATCTCTTAAGGAATCCATAAGAAAATATGAATATAATAAATGGAGATTTTCAGGAGAGATATGAAAACTACAAAACAGACAAAAGAACCAAGAACAATGCAATCTCTAAAATAAGAAATCCATTTGTTGAGACTAAAAACATATTGAGCAAGACAGAGAAAAATTATTGAACCTGAAACACCAGATAATAAAAATAATTCAAATCGAAGACTATTTCAATGACCTGAGGGATGAATAAAGATATCTTACATATGTGTATTCAAAAATCCAGAAAGAGACGGGTCATAAATACTGTATGAAAAAATAGCAGAGAGAGGTCAGGAAGATGGTGGCTGAACCAGTTGGACTATGCAAGTCCTTGAGTGAGTGATCCCCGTGTGAGTGAGTGACCTGCAGGTGAGCAAGTAAGCATGTGAGTGGCTGACTGAGTGAGGGCTAAGGAGCTAGTGGCCAGGGCTCTAGGTACAGCAGCTGGTGTCACAACTGCTGGGCTTGGACCCTAGCAATTCCTGGACACAGAAACTGAGTGCCATTTTCTTTCTTTTCCTTTTCTTTTAAATCAACAAACCCTCCCTGGAAAGAAAATGCTGGGAGAGACTGTCTAAGTGGAGGCTCGTGAGCAAGTGGCCAGGCATCTGGTGCAACAGCTGGTGCTGCACCTTCCCTGCTTTGTCTCTGGCTCTTCCCATTATTGGAAGCCAAGCACCATTATTATTTTTTTTAATGGACAAAAGTAGCCAGGAGAAAATACTGCCCCAGGCCCATTATATGGAACTGAGCACCATTTTTTTTTAAACAGACAAAAGTAGCCAGGAGAAGATATCACCCCAGGCTCTTACTCACCAGTGCAGCAGGAGGGAAACTGCCAGCTCCTGGCTTTGTGTCACCACTTCAGGGCCTGGCAGGGCACTGGCAACAGGAGCTGCAGAAGGAGTTGAGAGGCAAAGTCCCATGAAAGAGGACAAGAGAGACACCCCACCACCATCTTGAAGGCAGGGCAGGAAAGTGCTCTGCCTCGCTGACCAATGAGCAATAGACTCGATCTCTGTGACTGGCAGATTAACTGCTCAGGAATTGGTTGTGACCCAAAGGAAATACCCTGAAAGCACAAACTTTGAAGGGACCTGATGAGTGCTAAGTTCCAGGTGCTCCACCCTCTACCCTGATCCCAGCATGGGACAGAGGGTGTGACCAGAAAAGGATGAGGAAGAACTCCAAAGAGATCAGTGGTGAGTCTGGGGATGACCCAAACACCCTCCTCCCCAGAAATCCTCTGAATGTCAGACCCACACAGCTGGGCCATGACTGACAGGGACAAATCCAGGTGGAGCCTGAAGGTCAGTCACAATAGGAAAACTCCATTCCAGGATAGGCCTGGCTGGGGAACCCCCTGCGAATACATACCTGGGGAAGAGACAATCCCACACCTCCCCACCAGAGGAGATCTCCTTGACCACATGAGAATAGGAGGGGAGGACCACAGCCACACCCACCTCCACTGCCCTTCCTCCTTCCTTTTTTCAGTGACTGAGGAGAGCGTGAAAGAGGTGGCTCTGCAGGAGAGATTTGATTAGAGGAATAATTACAGAGACTGCCACAAGAGAGCAGGTTATTTTTTTAAATTTTCTGTTTAAAAAAAATTTTTAAATTTTGACTGTAAGTTCATCTATTTTTAAAATACTTTTCCTTATGGATAAATGTGTATGGGAGGGTTTGATCTGCTCCCCACAAATATTTTTTATTTTCTTTTTCTGTTTCTTTCTTCTTTTATTTGTCTTTTTCTGTTTATGTGTGTATGAGAATGATTGAGTGTTCATCTGTCAATTTTGTTATTGTTGTGGGTTTGTTTTTGCTCTTTTGTTCCTCTAGGTTTTTTATTTTCATTTTATTTAAGGTGTGTGTCAATATATGTATGAGGGTTTGATCTAAATTTAATTTTTTTTCTCCCTCGGGTTTTTGTGTTTTTCTTCTCTATTCATTTTATGCTAGACATATGTGTGTGTGTGTTTTCTTGTTTTTGTTTTCTTTGTGGTGGTTGTTTGTTTTGTTTCACTTTGCTGTTATTCAGGTTTGTTTGGGGTGTGTGTTTATGTGTGTGTGTGTGTTCAATTGTTTTCTGCATTGGTGTCTGCTTTGCATCATCATATAAAGTGGTGGTGAGGAGTGGGTCTCATGGAACACATGCCACAATATGTAAGCATTGTAATTTGCAAGTCGATTCTGAATTCTAGTGCACACACCTTACATTATATGAATTTCAAAAACTACAAGAGACTGCAAATCTTCCCATCCACTATCAAAATAGAACAAATACAGAGCCCAGATCAGGGAAGAATAGAGAACTGAACAAGCATCACAAGGGAAAGCCTCTCCCACCGACATTGAATAATAGAACTAAAGAGAAAAGGAAGAGATCTGTCACAAATGAGGAAAACCCAAAGGAAGACCTCAAGCAATTTCAAGTGTACCAGAGACAAATCTCCTGAAAAATCAGAACTTGGTGCCCAAAAAATGGAAGTCACCAACAACTGGCCCCAGAATATGACTGGGATTAGGGAATGAATGGAAAGAGTGAATAAGACTCAAGAAAGACAAGATGCAACACTGAAAGAACATGTAACAGAGATTTTGGCAACAAAAAATTTCATCCAGGAAATAAATAACAAGAGGACAAGAAGGAAAGCAGAATTAATTGAGCAGAAGAAAGAATCTCAAAACTTGAAGATCAGAACATGGAATTAAACCGAGCAGTAAAAAACAAAAAGAAGATTCAGAAAGAAAGAACAAAGCCTACAGGAGATGTATGATTATATCAAGAGGCCGAACCTATGCCTGATTGGTATCCCAGAAGAAGAAAGGGAAATGGAGAATAACTTGGAGCAAGTATTCCAGGACTTAGATCAAGAAAACTTTCCCCATCTCACCAGCGATGTGACCAACCAAGCACAAGAGATACAGGGAACTACCACAAGGCATCAAATGAGAAGACCAACCCCTAGACACATAGCAATTTGCCTACACAAAATAGGCACAAAAGAAGAAATCCTAAAGGCAACAAGAGAGAAAAGTCAGAATACCTACAGAGGAAAACTAATCAAATAGCAGCAGACCTATTGGCAGAAACACTACAAGCAAGAAGGGAATGGAGCCCTATATTAAAAGTCCTCAAAATAAACAATTTCAACCAAGAATTTCCTATCCAGCCAAACTCAGCTTCATTGGTGATGGACAATTAAAATCCTTCCCAGACATACAATCCCTAACAGATTGTGCAGCTTCCAGACCAGTTCTACAGGAGACACTTAAAAAGGTATTAAGCAGAGAAGAAAGAAAAAAAATGCCCACACACTTTCCAAGAGAACATCAGAGCACAGAATCAACAGAGAATACAGTGCAACAAGAAACTGAAAAACACACATATATTAACCCTAAAGAAAACAAGCAAACAAAGAAAAAACTTTATAAGAACCTCATGACAAAAATAAACAATCACATTTCAATAATTAGCCTAACTGTGAATGGAATAAATACACCACTGAAAAGACACAGAATGGCAAACTGAATAAGAATCCATGGTCCAATTCTTTGCTACATCCAGGAGACTCATCTCACTACAAGGGACACACACAGACTCAGAGTTAAAGAATGGAAAACGAGTTTCCAGGCAAGTGAATTACAAAAGAAGACAGGAGTTGCAATCTTAATATCAGAAAAAGCAACCTTTAAACTATCAAAAATTTTTAAAGAGGCAAAAGGACACTATATAATGATAAAAGGTTCAATCCATCAACAAGAAATATCCATCCTAAATGTATATGCACCCAAACAGGAGCACCAGCATTTATAAAGCAACTACTAAGTAAACTAAAAAAAGATATTGACTCTAACACTATTATGGCAGGGGACTTGAATACCCCACTGACAGCCCTAGATAGATCATCGAGGCAAAAAATCATCAAGGAGATCCAGAAACTAAACTTGACACTTGACCAAATAGACTTAATAGATACCTACAGATTATTCCACCCAACAACCACAAAACATACATTCTACTCATCACCACATGGAACGTATTCCAAGATTGATCACAACCTTGGGCATAAATCAAGCATAAAAAAATTCCATAAGGTTGAAATCTTGCCATGCACATTCTCAGACCACAGTGGAATAAAAATCAATATCAACACTAACAACATTTCCCCAAAGCCCACAAAGATATGGACATTAAAGAGCATGATGCTGAACAACTACTGGGTCCACACTGAAATCAAAGCAGAAATTTAAAGGTTCCTGGGAACAAATGAAAATGAAGAAACACCTTAGCAAAAGCTCTGGGATGCCCTGAAATCAGTTCTAAGGGGGGAATTTATATCTCAGCAAGCACACATCAGGAAAATGGAAAGATTACAAGTGGAGAGTCTAACAAATCACTTATGGGAGCTGGAAAGAGAAGACCACCAAAACCCCAACTTTAACAGAAGAATACAAATCACCAAAATAAGATCCTAAGCATGAGACACAGAAGAAAAATATATCATAGAAAACATCAACAACACAAAAACCTGGTTCTTTGAAAGAATTAACAAGATTGATGGACCTCTAGCCAGAATAACCAAGAAAAAGAGAGCAAAAGCCCAAATAAACAATATCAGAAATACAAAAGATCAAATCACAAGTGACCACAAAGAAATAGAAAAGATTATCAGAGATTACTTGATAACCTAAATGAAATGGAGGACTTTTCTGACATGACACAGCCTCCCCAGTTTGACACAAGAGGACATTGAGACACTAAATAGACTGATAACAACCCAAGAAATTGACTCTGTCATGCAGAACCTAGCAAAAAAAGCCCTGGTTGGATGGCTTTGCAGCAGAATTCTACAAAACATACAAGGAGGAGTTGATACCAATTCTTTTGAAAGTATCCCAGGCAATTTAGAAAGATGGAATTCTCCCCAATTCATTTTATGAAGCTAATATGACACTGATACCCAAACCAGGTAAAGATCCAACAAAAAAAGGAGAGCTACAGGACAATATACCCTATGAACATAGATGTAAAAATCCTCAATAAGATTCTAGCAAATTGGATCCAAAAACACATTTCAAAAATCACCCACCATGACAAAGTAGGTTTCATCCCCAGGATGCAGGGCTAGTTCAACATTTGCAAGACCATAAATGTAATTAAATACGTCAACAGATGTAAACACAAGAACCAAATGATTATATCATTAGATGCAGAAAAACCATTTGATAAAATCCAGCATCTCTTCTTGATAAAAACCCTCAAACACCTAGGCATAGAAGGAACATACCTCAAAATAGTAAGTGCCATCTACGTTAAACCCACAGCTGACATATTGCTAAATGGACAGAAACTGGAAACATTTCCTCTGAAATTTGAAAAAAGATAAGGTTGCCCACTCTCACACTTCTTGTTCAATATGTTGTTGGAAGTTCTAGCTCTAACAATTAGACAAGAGAAGGAAATCAGGGTATCCAAATAGGAAAACAAGAAGTCAAGTTATGCCTCTTTGCTGATGATATGATCTTATACCTTGGAAATACAAGAGAATCTGTCAAAAACCTGCTTGCACTGATAAAGGGTTTGGCAAAGTCTCAGAGTACAAAACAAATGTGCAAAAGACAGATGCATTCCTATACACCAATAACAAGTGAGCA
>CAUYQG010129042.1:0-23679 GCA_963574415.1 Tarsius wallacei
ATTGTGTTAGCTGGGCTCGGTGGCTCAGCCTGTAATCCCGCGCCTTGGGAGGCTGAGGTGAGTGGATTGCCTGAGCCCGCGGGTGCGAGACCCGCCTGGGCAGGCGAAACCTCATCTCTACAATAAGGCAAAAAAATTAGACCGGCGGGGTAGCGCGCGCCTGTAGTTCCAGCTACGTGGAAGGCTGAGGAGGAAGGATCGATGGAGCCCAGCAGGTCGAGGCTGCGGTGGCCGGGAGCGGCCACTGCACTCCAGTCTGGGCGACAGAGTGAGACTCCAACTCAAAAAAAAAAAAAAATGTGGTACATATACACAATGGAATAATATGCAACCATAAAGAAGGACAATATGGACTTTGTAGCAACTTGGATGGATTTAGAGTCGATCATACTTAGTGATCTATCACAGAAACAAGGAAAAGAGTACCATGTGTTCTCACTCATAAGCAGAGCTTGAACAATTATAATACTATAAGAAAGTGATTGGCAGTAGTTGGAAACTGTCAGGGGAGGGGGAGTGGGATTGCCAGTTGAGAGAAACTGTTAGGGGAGGAAGGGGTCTTACCTCATCAGCAAGGGTACCTGAATAATCAATGTTTGTATACCTAACCCTGAATTGTACCCCACATCTTTATAATTTAAAAAAAAAAAATTCCCACTTCTTTTGAACTTTTCCAGGTCATGATTCATCTTCCACTGTCTTGCTAATGATAGACTTTAAAGGTCATCAATTGAGGAGTTTTACACATGAAAAAAATAAATTTATACTACAGAGATTGTGATTAATTATTACAATTATAACTTGGATATTAGCATTTACAATACAAATTACAAAGAGTTCTAATGAACAGCTATTGTGAAACTTTAACTGCTGTCAATTTTTGTTTAGTTCTATTTTGAGGTTTCTTTCTACAATTTATATTTTTCTTATAATCTATCAAACTGTTCATGTTTATTTGGATAAGTTATAGAAAACTATTTTCTTATATGTATTTTGGTTTTATTAGAGTTTATTGATATTACTTCATTTTCTTTTCAAATTACCTGTATTTTTTTTAACTATGTTAAATGTTGATTTTTTCTATTGTTTTATGTGATAGAAAGACCTTGGGTTTGTTCAGTAGTTTTATTCATTTTCCTTTTTGTACTTCATTATTTTATGCATTTATATTTTTCTTCTGCTTTGTCTTAAATTAATATCTCATCCACAATCTAACCTTCTCAATAGCATGATTATTCCGTTTGTTTTAACTATCTATGTATTACACATTTTTTAGTTGTTTCCAAATATTTCACTCAACACTCATTTAGCTGTATCCCATAAGTTCTCATAAGTTATGGTCCTAGTATAGAATATAGTCAATTGATGGGAATAATAATTTTTCCTTTACAAAGATGTTTTTCTTTGTTTAATCTTCAAGCAGCAACAAAACATGCAAAGCTATAAATTAAATAAGGATGTGAGGGTGGACATAGTGTCATGGTTGCCTCCAGATTGTTTCATAAAAATGCATGCAATATTAGGGCTGGGCAGTAGTCCCAAAGTGAGTTCTCTGTCTAACTAAAAAAAATGGATGTGCTTATTGCCCTATATATCCCCAGGCTGTAGGAGCCCAAGATAAGCTTACAATAAAATGTAGAAAATAATAATCCTGCCTAATCACCCAGGATAACTGTCAATAGTATTCCAATATTTTTAAATTTCCTGTGCTTAATCTAGAATATTCCTAATTACCTTTGTGTGGCATGTGAGATCTAGATATTCACCACTTAATTTATTAGACACTTTTCAAGTTCAAACCTGGCCATCACCTACTATAGTAGTGTTTTGTTTTAAGTGTGTTCTTTTAGAGAAAATTGTCTTAGGAGTCTTATTTTAGACTTATCTATTTTGTGTTGAACTTTGTCATTTAATAAACTATTCTAATTGAGAAGCAGATGAAAGAATAAAAGATTTAAAGTAAAAAAGACTCACGTCTGAGTTTTAGCTTCTTCAATGGTAAAAATTCTTAAAATTCACATTCATAGATTTCTCATTTTTAAAGGGTTATAGGTAGTACTTTTTAGGAATGAAATATAAGAAATACAATTTCATGAGATAAAGTATTTCACAACTTTTATATATATTCTGGTTATCATTGCTTGGTCTCATTATAATATCATTGCTTTATCTTTCTTGTTTTAAGTATTATAATATTTCTGGAAATAATATACTAATGCTGAGACTTCATTCTACATTTTCTATTTTGATTAAGGGCTTTGAGCTATTTGAGCTAGTTTCTTCCAATGTAAACATGAGAAATTTCAGAGTTATAAATGAGAAATACAGGTTATGAAATGACATATTTCTACATAGTAGTTCACTAAACAGATAGTCATAATTAGTTTTAGAATTCCCAAATCTGCTAGCTCTTGATTGATTTTTCTCTTTGGAATTATTGCTAAGACAAGTGAAGGAACAGACTATTGAAAGTATAGCTATTTAATAGCAATCACTTTATTTTTGTGTGATTGTTATTACATTTCAGAAGTGTGAATTATATTTGGTGATTATTACTGCGATGGGCAGAGTGAATACCATATGCAGTCAATTTCTATGAGAAAATGATATTTAATTACATTTTCTTTTTCAAACTGTAAGTGATTTGTTTAGTTTTCAATTTTTTATTTTATTTGTGTGTATTCACAAGAATATTAGTTTGCATTTGAATTAATTAGTTTGATATGTGCAAAAAATGGTGTAATCAATAGAGTCAATTAACTGTTACTGAGAACTTAACCAGGTGTGGAACACTTTATCACAAATGATAAGCACAGTAAGAAATGCAGCCTTGAGTTATGTGTGAGATTTACTTCATATGGCAATTTTCTCTTCATGTTTATTTTAGATCCACCAGCCTATTTCTCATACTGAGGGAATATCAAGCTTAATGAGGTGGGTGGTGAGTGAATTCCACATAGGCTCTCAGATGAGGAACACATTCGGTGTGCCTCATTACCATCTCGTTCTGAATAGAATAAGGATGCTTACTTTTTTTAAGCATTCATGATGAACCAATACACTGATTACTTTTTAAAGTTCAGCTAATACATTTTAAATGCTCATGAAAACAAGCTCACAAAATATTTCAGAAGTCTATAATAAAATGATGAGCTTTACCTACAAACTAATTTAAATTATCACCCAACTTTATTGCACGTGAACTACAGAAATTATAGTCAAAGCAAGGTTATATTCTCAGAATTGGCCATACATTTATGAAATTTGGCCTATTATGACTACAAAGAGTTGAATCATGACCATTTCTTGCTTTTTCATTCTTTATAGACGTTTATAGTATGACAGGATACAAAAAATGTATTTTACCTTCAGGAATTTGCACCAACAAATAAGCGAAAAACGTTATATGCAGCACGGCTGCAAGTAACTGCTGAAAATTCTAATGAAGATGTAAGTAATTTCACTGTCCTGAAAAGAGTGAATAACAAAGAAATAACTTATTAAGAATGTATACACTCCACACATACACAAACACACACACATAGGCATGTGCACACACAATCTTATTCTCAACTACAGAAGAAAGATGGTGATAAATGTAAACTGTGTTTATTTGAATTGCTCATAAGTACTAAACTTTGAATACTGGTACAGACTACAACAAATAAATTGTTCTTTTATGCTCTTATTTTTTAATGTATTAATATGAAAAGTAATAGGATTTATATTTTATGTACATCTTATTCACATTTTGTATTATATATTTATACTTTTCTTATGGCATTTTAAAGAGGTCATTAGGTTAAAATGGGTCATTTCGATGGACCTTAATCCAATATGACTGGTGTTCCTAAAAGAAAAAATGGTTGGGGTGGGATTAGCAGTTGAAGAAAAATTCCAGGAGAGGGGTTGCACACCTCATCAACAAGGGTGCCATCATAACGAACATTTGTATACCTAATTCTGAATTGTATCCCACATCTTTAAAATAAAAAATTTAAAAGTTAAAAAAAGAAAAGAAAAAGTGATTAGGACAGAGACGTGCATACAGAAGGAAGACCATGTAAAGACCCAAGGAGCCGATGATCTGATATCTACAAGCCAAAGAGAGAGCTCAAAGAAGAAATCCACCCTGACATCAACTTGATGTTGGACTTCTAGCCTTCACAATGTGAGAGAATAAATTTCTTTTGTTTGAGCCACCCAGTTTGTGATATTTTGTTAGGAAGTCCTAGCAAACTAATACACTTTCTCCTCATTTTGCTAACCCCCCCCAAGAATGTCTCAGGAAAAGACATAATTAGACTGTAGGGACTTTGTACATTTTATTCACTGTTCTGTTTCTACTGAGTCAACCTAATCCTGAAACACTGGGCTGCTTAGAAGATATCTGTTGAATGGCTAACAGTGTAGTCAATAATAAAATACGTAATAAATTATCTATAGTATATTCACAGAAGGCCAACCTCTGATTTTAAGCTTATGAAATTCTTATGCATCATGATGATAAAAATAATCCTCAAATTCCATTATTGTGTTATATATTATAGACCGGGAGCTGTATCTCTTTCACATGTGTTGAAGTGTGTCAACCTGGCTAAGGTTAAGAACTATGTCTCTCAGAATCTCCTTTAGTGGCTCTGGTTCAAGTTGGCTAAAACCTGAGTGAGAGGAAGCTATTACTTGCAAAGACTGTAACAGTCAGGTCAAGTGTCAAACAGATATGGAGTGTCCAGCAGACTCCAACTTCTAGGTCTTCTTCTCAGCTGCTCTTCCATTGACCAGAGCAAAACTGACCCATTTCTCAGGAATTTTGCTGTTTTCTCAGAAATGGCAGCCTCCACACATCTCTTCATGGACTCTCCCAGTGTAGTGACCTCTTTGGTTGTCTTCCATACAAAGCTTCTAGAATTTTCCTGCAAGCTCTAACCTCACACAAAAATGTTTTAGCCTTGCATGGTTGATTACTTTCTCTGATCATCAAAACACTTTTTATGCACCAAGACTTGGGTTTCCTAGCTATTCTTAAATTTATGTAAGTGTTAATTTCTTTTGTAAATCATCTGTTACCGTAAAAAATGAAATATCTTTCTTCTACTAAATCAACAAAACCTGAATGATGCACTGTTTATGGCTAAATATGGGGCATCTGTGTATGTGATTTTCTTCATGATACTAGTCTGGTTTCTATAAATAAGCATAAACTTTTGAAAAATAGATTATTTTACATTCCTTACAAAGGAAAAAAATAATTAAAACTATATGTAGAAGAAAACTATGTTAAAATTATTTTTATCTTTTTAGTAAATTTAAAATTATAAGTAACAATTTTCATAGTATCTATTTTTGCTTCTCATTAGAAGTGTCTTACACAATGAATTAATAAGCCTAATTATTAGTAGATATTATGTTATTTACCTTATATGTAAAATCAAATAATCACAAATTCTAGTAAAATTGTTTATCTAGAATAACATTCACATTAGCTGAAGTAGTATCAGAAATAATTTTAAATGTCTCATTGAATTAAAAAGTCTGACAATGTTCTTTTTAAGATAGTGTTCTTGCTCTTAGAACAATTCAGTATACTTTAAAAGTATTAATCTGGAAATTTTTAATACCTAACAACAAAGAATAAAATTAAGCATGTCTTTCACTGTTATGTATATTCTGAGTACTCAATTTTAACATTTGGTCATCTTAATTAAAAAGGAAAACAAAGTTGTTAACAACTTTTTTCAATATGTAAGTTGAACAATAAATCAGAATATGCAGTTGATAGTGGAACATGGGATTTTGGTGACTGAAAATAATAGCCTTTGGATGACTGTGAATGTAGTTATACTAATACCATGATTATTGCATGTGGCAGATTGCAACGTTTGCCACAATTTTTTGCAGTTCCTTTCCTCAATAATTGGAGTATATTTTTTAAACTCTGTAATCTGGGTTGGCCTTGTGACATTCTTTGGTGCATAGAATGTGGTGAAAATGATAATGTGAGAATTTTGAGCCTGTGCCTGGAGGCAATTTGCCTAATTCTTCTTGGTCTTTAGAATCCTGCAGCCACCAGGTAAACAGGCTTGAGATGGCCCACACAGAGATGAGAGAGGTCAGATGGAGAAGAATTGTGGACCTTAACAGACCATCTGCCTGTCCCAGCTGTCTGACAATTGACTGCTGACGTATGAGTGAACCCCAGACAAAATTGGTAGTTACAAAAAATGCTATCATGAACATATGTGAACATGTTTCCTGGTGAAAATATACAAATATCTTCCTAAGGCATATGCCTCAGAGCAGAAATGCTGGATCACAGACATTGTGTACAAGATAATGTCAAACTGTTTTCAGAGTGGCTGCATCGTAAGAAAGTTACCTTGGCTGCATCCTTGTTAGCATTCAGCTTGGCTGGATTTTTAAAATTTTAGCAATTCTGAGAGGAAGTCTAAACTGTTCTTTATTGTTATTTTTCACTTATTTTCACCATATTTTTTCATATGAAACTATGTTTATCCATTCTATAATAATGAATTTAGAAAAACAATATGATGATTCCATAATTTTAAATAGCTGTTTCATTTTGTGTCTGTTTTCATATGCCTCTTTCTAGTTTTTGAGAGAAAATGGCATTTGATTTCTACTTGCCAAATTTGTGATGAGTTACCTAGTGCAACCAATGTATGTATGCACATACTGGGAACACAAGTTTTCAGTCTGTCAGTGTGATAAATTAAATTTGAATATATAAAGTGTGGTTTTAAAGTGTCTGTGGCTATATATAAGTAGAGATGCCCTATAAGCAAGTAAATTTTTTTTTATTATACTGTAAATAAAAGAAAGAGATGTGTGTTGTCTGGAGGAAAATGCAGAGTTAAACAAGATTAAAATTTTATTAAAAGCTGGGTGCAGAAGCTCAAACCCCTAATCCCAGTACTTGCTAGGCCAAGGTGAGGGGATTGCCTGAGCACATGGGTTTGAAAACGCCTGGAAAACTTGGTGAGACCTCATATTGACGATAAATCAAAAAATTCAGGCATGGTAAGTACCCACCTGTAGTTCTGGTTACTTGGAAGGCTGGGCAACAGAGTGAGACTCCAACTAATATCGCATTTATATTGTATTAGAGATATTTCATGTTGATTAAATATGGATGTAAATAGTAAGTAACAGGGAAGAAATTATCCAGATAATCCTAAACATTAAGGAGTATTTTTAGGCTGGCGCAAAGAAAATTATGGTTTCAGACTGTGAATTTTAAATCATCATAACTAGTCTCAAACACATCTTTGTTAACCAAAATAGGAACCATTACAATCAACACATTTTTGCAAGTGAGAAATGTTTGTTTATTCCTATAGCTTAAAAATCTGTGTTTTGAGATTTGATGAACTCTTGGAAAGCATTTTCTGCATTCTTCTGGTTGTGTTTTCCCCGCAAATGTTGTTGAGATGCTTGAAGAAGTGTGGGTGGTGAAAGGTCAGGTAAACATGGTGGATGAGGCAAAAGTTTGTAGCACAATTTGTTCAACTTTTGAAGCATTGGTTGTGTGATGTGCAGTCGGACATTGTTGTGAAGAATTGAGCCCTTTCTGTTGACCAATGACAGCTGCAGGCATTGCAGTTTTCAGTGCATCTCATTGATTCGTTGAGCATACTTCTCAGATGTAATGGTTTTGCCAGGATTCAGAAAGCTGTAATGGATCAGACTGGCAGCAGACCACCAAACAGTGACCATCAGCAACTTCTCCTATAGTTTTAAGAGGATCAGCTTGGATGATTGCTCTGAATTTATTGTTATCAACTTCTGATGACTGACCCCTACACGCCTCGTCTTCAAGGCTCTCATCTCCTTTGCAAATCTTCTTGAACCACTACTGCACTGTACGTTCATTAGCAGTTCCTGGGCCAAATGCATTGTTGATGTTGCAGTTGTCTCTGCTGCTTTACAACCCACTTTGAACTCAAATAAGAAAATTGCTCAAATTTACTTTTTGTCTAACATCTTTTCCATAGTCTAAAATAAATATAAAACAACAGCAAGTAATAAGCCATTAGCAAAAAAAGTAAGAAATGTGCATTAAAATGATGTATAACATAACCACTTTTATTAAGAATGTATTCCAACGTCAAATGGCAAATTTCTACTTCAAAAGCTGCAATTAGGTCTGCACCAAACTAATATTAAAACAGCCAAATATTTGTCTAAATAAATACAAAAAAAATGCTTATAGGTGTAAGTCTCTCCATTTTCTGGCTCATTATTTTTAAAGCTCAGCTGTAAAGAAAATACTGAAAATGATAAATATTAGTCTAAAGTAATTGTATGTTTTCTTTTGTCTTTTGACCAACTTGAGATACACACACACACACACACACACACGCACATATCACATATCACAAATGAGAGGAAGGAACAAAACTGATATTTTTAGAAGCAGAATAATATGCTATATTCTGTTTGGTACAATTTATTAAACTGAATTTAAAAATCTGGCTCTGACATGTAATAAGAACATTTAGAATGGAAAGCTCTTGCATCAATCTCCACACTCATCCAGCATGCTGTGCATTATTGCTTCTTGCCCATCATCTGTCAAGTTCATAACTGAAACAACTGTCAGATCATCCCAGATGGTCTATCAAATGTCATTTTTACTAAGGTTGTCAGTCTACAAAACCCAAGTATATTCTCTGCTCTCACTCCAAGATGATTCCGGATATCCAGTCACATCCACTAGAGAACCTAGATTATGGCAAAGTTTTATTTAACGATGTGGGTAAAAGTCCATTTTTTTTCATTTTGTGTGAAAGGTGATTAATATATTTGGAGAGTGATATATCATCAAAAGAAGGGATGCCAAAGAATGACATACTCCTAGAGGAAGCACTGCTCTAAATAATCTAGTTCTATTTATCTTTTATTATAAAAATTATGACTTTCTATAAAACCAAAACAAATGGATAAAATTTTTGTATTTTAAATTCTCATTAAAATTAATTATGAACAGTGCATTTGACTTTCTAAAATATTACAGCTAAAACGTATATCAATTCATATACTAGGTGTATTAATTCATACACTAGGTAAACATTCATTGAGGTAAAGTTAAAAGTTCTGTTTGCAAATTAGACAAGTCATTTTCTGAAAGTAAATTTTATTTGATCATGATAATGTGAACCTGAAACTAAGAGATATAGAGCACATTCAGCTTTCTGATTAATCCTGAAATGGAAAACATATTGTTTTTACTTTTTCTTTTCTTTTTTTTTAATGGACAGAATTTTACTATGTTGCCCAAGTTGATCTAGATCACCTAGTCTCAAGTGATACTCCCACCTCAGCCTCCTGAGTAGCTAGGAGTACAGGCATGAACCATTGTAGCCAGCTGAAAAACATTTTTTGTATGTGAAATATAAAATAGAGTTTGGAGTTCAAATTAGGGATGGAGAGACTATTTCTATGATGACATTGTGTAATGAAAATCAATTACTAATCTCCCCTCAATTCTGTGGAGGGCATACAGTGAGTAGAAATTGGGTTTTAAAGGTTTTTTGGGGAAAAAAATTAAATGCAGGGCAATGAAAGACATACACCTTGAAAACTAAAGTCTGTAAAATGTTGACAAGGACAAGAAGACAGTGATGAATTTATTTTTTACAGAAAAAAAATGACTTAATATTCCTAACATACTTTTCTCACAAATCTCCTTCTACAGAATGCATCAATCCATGAATGCCACTTTGGTCACAGTCATCATTGGTATTCCTTCTGGTAGTTCTATTACTGTGCAGACTCTAAAGTAGGTTCTGTTATAGACTCGACTACAAGTAAAAAAAAAAAAAAAAAAAACACAACTGAAATTTTTGCTATATTTATTTCCTTGCCCCACACCAAATTTATCCAATGTTAGGGTTTTGTGTTTCTTTGCCAAGAAAATTATTTGGCTATTAGATTCCATTTAGAACTGGATTCTTTCTCAAGGCATTAATTATTAAATCATTACACAGCCATAAATAAAAACAAAATTATGGACTTCACAGCAACTTGGATGGATTTAAAGCCTATAATACTCAGCTATCTATCACAGAAACAAAGATCTGAGTACTGCATGTGCTCACTCATAAGCAAACCCTAAACATTTATCATAATACTATAAGAAAGTTATTGGCAGTTGTGAGACATTGCCAGGGGAGGAAAGATGGGCCACATAACATCAATAAGGTGAACCAAACTTTATCTGCACGATTACCACCTATGTACCTAACCCTGAATTGTCCTCCACATCTTTAAAATAAAAATAATAATTCAAAAAAATTAAAAAATGAATAATATCTGGGTCCACACTTGTCAAAAAAAAAAAAAAGAAAGAAAAAGAAAAACAAGAGTAGAAAACTTTTTCTACTAAGGTTAATAACAATGTATCCTGCTCCAAAAGAGCACCATAATTTTTCACTTATATGGTTTAAGCTTCTGATATAGCAGTTGGAAGATTTCACCTTGAACCTGTTCATGGTTTTTAAACTAATAAGTAAAAATGAAATTATTTCTGGCTATGCAACTGCAAAGCTTTTTAAGTATCAGTGTATCTTATTCTCAATGAATTCTTTCTCACAACTCACTGAGTTGCCAGATAATTTTGTGGAACAAATAATAAGCCCTTTCAATTTTTTTTTCAAAATAAGATACATGTAAGCATCACTTTTGATATCACTTCTGCAAAATACAATTCAGAATAACTATGCTGTTATTTAGGTATATATATATATATATATATATATATATTAATATAAAGAAAACATTTTAAGATAAATGTATTATTTTCTGAAAGCTACATAAAAACATGGCACACAATGAATAGCTTCGAAGGGCAGAAATTTATTCTGGAGGCTAGGAGTTCAAAATTTATGTGTGGGTAGGGAAATGATCCATCGAGAATCTGGATGGGAGTCTTTCTCGCCTCTTCTTAGCTTTAGTGGTGACTATTATTTATTTATTTATTTTTTCCTCTTTTAGAATTTTATTATTAATCTAACTTATTGAGCACGTCAAAATAATGAGTTCCAGTTTTTCATTCAACAATCCCCTTTCTCATTTGATAATAGGAAATTTTGAATTAAAAAAAAAAAAACCTTTTATTCAATGGCTGCTGCAATTTAAACACAAAGATTGTTCTATCTATTAGAGGAAGAGGTTTATATAAAAATGATACTGAAGTATGCAACCTAACAATTGTAAGAAAGACTGCCCTGAAACCATGGATTTACTATATATATCTAAATGATTTTCAAAATAACCTTTAAGACAAAGAATTTACACACACACACACACACACACACACACACACACATACACACACACATACCACTTATGTCTATCCCAGAATGCAAATACTATTTGGCCATTAGTTCTTATTATTCTTTGGTTTACAGTGATGTTTTCTAATCTCTGCCTCAGCCATCACATGGCATTCTCCCTTTGTACCATAGTATTTTAAATTTATAAGGTCACCAGTCATATTGGATTAGGGTCCATCTTAAAGACTTAACTTGATTATATCTACAAAGACTTTATTTCCAAATAAGTTCACAGTCACAGGTACTAGAGACTAGGACTTCAGCATATTTGAGGGCAACACAATTTAACCCACAGCAGTGATTGTCATAATATTCAGTTGCTATAATAGTAATTCAGGGCACACAGTAAATAATAATCTGATTAGAGAGAAGATTTTTGCCAACTAGAATTATCTTTCGACTCAGTCGAGAATCTTAAATAATGTTTGCAGGCCTTATGAGGGAGAAATAGAAGACCGAGACAGGCTCCCAATTCTTAAGGAACTCTGTTAAAATATGTCTTTTGTACAGGTGTTAAAATAAGTGCTACTTTCTAAGTAAGACAAAATTCAATAACTGAACTGATAACAATAGTTATGGTGTTGATACTATTGTTTGAAAACAGAATTTCTTCTGCATAATGTAGAAGACATGCAAGACACCTATGAGAAATCTGAGCCTGATTTTAGAGAATCAAATGGCATTGATGAAAATGAGAAGAGAGCTATAAAAGTTAGAAATCACTTATTAAGAAGCACATATCAGTATGCTTTACAGTCTTACTATTTATTTAAAATCACATCATTCTTCGTCAGTAAGTTTTGAGAACTAACATTTTAATACATTATCTTAGATTTTTAATTTTTTCTATTGAAATACTTACAAGTTAATTTAATTGCAATAAACATACACAGTTTTGTTTTGTTTTTTTACAAAAAATAAGAATACTAACCATTCAAAAGGACAGTGTTCTCTGAGAAGCTCAGTAGGACAGTGTTTTGCTGATCAAATATTATCCAGATGCATGCCACTGCATTCTTCTCTGATTGGACAGAAGTCTCTGGTACGTCATTAAACACCTAATTACATAATTATATAATAAAATGTGAAATAAAGCTTTGCCTGTTAAAGTAAGCTTAGTTTGTAATTACATTAAGTATATTGTTTTTATCATGTTGTACAAATTACTGTTACATATTTATGATTTTTTTACTATGTACTCATAATAGTCTTTTAGAATAATTTTGTGTTAGTTGTGAGAAGCAAATAATTTGAATTAGTAATCATGGACATTTTTTAATATTATTCTGATGATTAAGAACAGTGACATCTAATATTTTACAGCACTTTTTATGTTCTTGGCAATTTTTAAAGCATTTATGTATCTTTACTCACACCAATCATACAGTGTAGCTCATATTAATCTCCTCATCTTAAACATGGGAGCACAGGGAGACTGAATAATTTTACTCAGGTTTCTCAGTAGATAATTGAAGTCAAAATACAAACTCATCATGTCAGTTTCCAGAATCTAGACTCTTAACTAGAACACTACCTTTCTTAGGTTGTAAAATGTGTTCCCAAGACAATATATCAGAATTAGATAGGAACAGTTAAAGCAGTAAAATTTGCATTCTAAAAGTTTAAAATTATTTTAAAACATAGGATGAAAAATCAATATTTGTCTGTAATGGAGAGAATTAGGAGAGTCTCTGTAGTATGAGGAGCTGTAAGTTATGAAGTTTATAAAGTTATACATCCAAGACTTGAGTGTAGTTACTTTGGGACAAAGAATTACAAAAATTTATACTCTCTCTCCCTTTTTTTTTTTTTTGTTGCTGTTTTTACTATTATTTATCAGCCTAGTAACTGGTATTTAGAATCAGTGATGTTTAATCAGCAAACATGTACTGAATGACACTGAATAATTTATTTGAATGCAGAATGCTAATAGAAATTTTGGGGAAAAATTAAGTAAATACTAACTCACATTGTCCAAAAACATGCATCAATATGTATGTTACAACACAATGTTAAACACCTAAATATTAGAAATATACAACAGAAAAGAGTGATTCTCTGGTGGCATCAGTAAAAACTGCATAGGCACAGCCACAACATGAGGAGGAAAAGCATTTCACAACAAAGAAAACAGCCTGTTGAAATGTCCAAAATCCAATAGCATCATGATACAGTAATTTGTGTCATTTCTTTTCTGATCCATCTCTGTCCCTCTTTGTTCTACTCTGAATGCACAAGACGTATGACTGAAATATTTTCCAGGTGCTCTTGTTCACTAGTTCTGGTTACTCTTTAGCAATGGAAGACACTGGAAAGAGATTAGAAGTTTTGAAGCCAGGATATTTCTTCCATTTTATGTTTTTTCAAATCACAGATATCATTGTTGGCTCCAGCTCCTGATTATTTCCAGTTTCCATGAGAAAGCCTAGAATCTTGAGCTCTGTTTCATTTTTCTCTCCATTCTTGGGCTTAGTAAATGTTTCTTTCTGGGATACCTTATTCTCTTCTACTTGTACTTAAAGCATTTTCATCAGTCTTGTAGTGGGAGTATTTAAAGCAAGATTTATGTGTGAGTTTATTCAGAGGCATGGTTTAGGGAAGAAAAAATGTGATAAAAAGGTTTGACGAAAGAAACTGTGAAAAAAAAGAGGTAGAAGTGGAAAGGAAAGAAAGTGATGCAATATAAGCCAAGTACAGTTCATGGAGGGAGCATTTGCCAACATAAAACATCATGAAAATAAAGTCTAAGAAAATTTCACTGTATTTAGAAATTAGGATGTTAGTGATATTAAAAACAATTAATTTTGGAAAATAAATCTGAAGAAAAATAAAAAATAGTGCTGCCCTTTAAGTGAAAAATAAGAAGGGAAGCTGGGCAAAATAATTGAGGGATTAAGTGAAAAATGTTAATGGCAGGAAATCATCAACTTTTGAGATATCTGCTTTGCATTATTCATATACTTGGGTATAGAAGACAAAACATTCAATTGTGCAGATTGTTTACATAGGATAGATTGCTTAGACATACATAAAGGATTACCTACTAGAAATTCCAAAGAGAGTAGATCACGTGTCCAGCTATATACTTCTAAGATGGTAATGAGAGAGGATGAATAACATGTAAGTAAATAGTAATTAAGGGCTGCACATAAAAAATATATGTATTCTATATTATACTAAGACATTTATAAAGGTATTTATGTCTTTGAACGTCTAGAAGAAGAGGTGCTCTAACACTGTAGAGAAAGATGTCAGCATTGCTCAAGGATGATGTAAGACAAAGTGAAGGCGACAAGAGTACTCTTTTGAAAAAATCATTATTTTAATGGGTCACAAAAAAGATATGAGACAATTTGTAAAAATACTCTGAGTGTAGGAGTATTTACTTATGATGGCCCCATTTTCACCATGGAATGGGTTATGGGGAATGTCAGTAGTCAAATGATAAACTCAGGGTTTAGTACTATAGAGCAGTCTGGGTAGGAGTATCAGAAAGAAAATTTAGGTGCAAATGGTCTGTCTTTTGAGATGAAAACAAAGACAATAGATATAAAAATAGCTGCACTTAATTGGTGGACCTAACTGTCCCAAGCTTCCCAAAATGTTGGGATATACATAATAGTGCTACAACATTAATTTTCTTTTTGGAGATTACTGAGAATAACATCACAAATTCCACAATACTAGAAAAAATACAGCAAATATTGTTTTAAAAATTACATGAGCCGGGCTCGGTGGGTCAGCCTGTAATCCCATGCTTTGGGAGGCTGAGGTGAGTGGATTGCCTGAGCCCACGGGTTCGAGACCCACCTGGGCAACTTGGTGAGACCTCATCTCTACAATAAATCAAAAATTAGCCGGGCATGGTAGTGCTCGCCTGTAGTTCCAGCTACTTGGAAGGCTGAGGCAGAAAGATCACCAGAGTCCAGCAGGTAGAGGCTGCAGTGGCCGGTAGCGGCCACTGCACTCCAGTCTGGGTGACAGAGTGAGACTCCAACTCAAATAAAAATAAAATAAAATAAAACAAAATAAAATAAAATAAAAAATAAAAATTAATGATATTATGATATGAGAGAAGAATATAGTAGTCATACAACATAATTTTCTGAATCTATTGGAGTGCAGTCAAAACAAGAGTCACCGTTATATGTAATTTCTTCATGAAAAAATTTTTTTGTAAGACTAACACCTTAAGCAATTGTGAGAGAAATGTAGAAAGTGAAGAACCCAAAAGAGGAGAATCAGAGTAAAAGCCCACACCAGGCTTCCTGAACCAGTGGGGTGGGTGGATATATTGGAACTTTAAGGAGAATTTTGGAAGCTAGCCATATCCAGTTTTTAAAGTGGTCCTGGGAAGTGGACTAATGCAAGTCTCCTGTCCCTTGTCACCAGTGTTTCTCTAAAGGTGAGTCCAGGCTTACTGTTGGTTAGCAGGGACCACAGTTGGGAAGAAAATATCGATACGAAGTGGAAAGTGCCAGGACAGAGAGGATCTTGCCAGCATAGCTTCCTTCCAAGACTCTAACAACAATTTGCTTTCAGAGAATAATAGTTGTTGCCTAATTACTTCTTCCACGTTTTGCTCAATTATTTTTCTTTATATAACCCCATTGAAAGAGAAAACAATTTGTATTACTAAGAAAACCATAAAATGCTAAAATGAATATTATTGTTGTCATTAAGTCTGTGACTACAATGTATTACCTTGTTTTAATACTTAAAAAAGCTCAAGTATCAACAAGGTTTGTGGATTTTGGATATATCGATTTCAGATACTTTTCATATTTTTTAACTTACTGTTGTAAGTTAAATGGGTTTTAACTTACAATACTACAATTTGCACTAAATGTATTTGATAATTTATAGGCAATGCCATTTCTATTCTCCTTAGAATTGGTGAAACAGGAAATAGAGCTATTCATTTCATCATGGGTGAGAAAAGACCACAAGTCAATGTGAATGATCTTTAGAAAATTATTTAGAGTTACTTATAAATAAATCTAGCTATATTCTGTTTTGTGAAGATATTACAGAGAGAAGAAAATATATAGACATACTTAGAAACACTTTTCTAATGAGATAACAATTGACAAATTGTCACAAGAACTGAAAGAAGAAGCAATTTAGAAAAATGACAAAAACTATTTGGTAAAATTATGCTATTATGTTACCATCAGTTTTTAGTGACTGTCTTTTATGCTTTTTTCTATTTTTATTTTAACATGTGGTAAATATAATGGATAGTTTTTGCTGTAAAAATGCAGATGTTTCAAATAAGAAAATAGTTTCTTGCTTACATTGTTTTAAAGCAGTTGCCAGATTGAACTGGATTTTCTAGCAGTTAATTTACTAGTTTATTATAAGAACTATAATTTTCTCAAATAGTCTCTCATTTTCAGGTTAAGCACGTGCAATCGTTCTTTATTTTAGTTTGCATCAACAAATTTTAACATGTACAAAGTTTCCAACCTTTACATTAACCCATTGCAGATAACACCAATAATCTCAAAAACAGTTTGTGTTTGAGGTAGCTAACTTATTTTTTAAAAATAATAATGGTTTATAATGGAGTTAAGCTGGACCCAGTATAGTTATGGTAATGCTAAACATTGTAATGAACAAACACAAATTTATGTGACTTCAAATAACTTAGAATTTTAGTATTTGTTTGGATAAAGTACAAAACAGTTTTCTTGATCAGCAGGCAACATTCCTCTGAATGGTGATTTAGAATGCCAGAACCATTTTGTCTGTGGTTCAACCACCCCAAGATGGTTCTACTTACCTGCACCTGGTTGAAAATAAAAAGGTCATACAAATTTGTAGATATTAAATGTTTTAATAAGTCCTACAGCTTATTGGATTGAACATAGTCTCTTGGTCTTGCATAATTTTCAGGAGCCTACAAAATTCAATTTATATAGCCAGGAAGAAGAAGAATATATTAGAGCAGTCTCAGTCAGTTGCTTCTAAGCAAGTTGTTAGAAAATATTACTTAAACTAATTGATTTGGGGAAGCATTGCATCCCAGAAAATAAAATTTGGGGCCAATAAAGTGAATTGTGGTTTATGTTAGGACATGCTTGTCTTACCTACTTTTGCATGCATGTCCTTGTTATCTCATGATGTTTATGAAATCTTCAAGGTATAAAGTTATTGGATGTCACTTGTTACTTTGTACCACAAGAAAAAAGATTGGAAAACACATCTAAAGGTTGCACTTATAAAAACATAGTGAAGCCTGTTGGATTCTCAGAAACCATGACAGAAGTTTCTTAAGATTCATTGATATATATCAGGTGGGGAGTGATTGTTACCAACTATGAAAATTGATCAATCTAATTTTCAGTTTAATAAGACCATTGTTACTTTCTGAGATCTGTTTGGATTAGCAATACCCAAACTAAAGTTCAAACGCTTGAGATCTAAGCCATTTTATTTTTATTTTATTTATTTACTGATTTATTTTTGAGTCGAAGTCTCACTCTGTCACCCAGACTGGAGTGCAGTGACATGGCACACTCACAGCCACGGCAACCTCAGCCTGGGCTCAGGCAATCCTTCCACCTCAGTCTCCCAAGTAGCTAGAACTATAGGCATGCACCACCATGTCTGACTATTTTTTTGATTTATTGTAGAGATCAGGTCTCGCCAAGTTGCCCAGGCTGGTCTTGAGCCTGTGGGATCAGGCAATCCTCTCACCTCGGCCTCCCAAAGTGCCAGGATTATAGGCGTAAGTCACCGCACCTAGCCGGAGGTCTAAGCAATTTTAAACACATCTTCTGAGAATAAATTTATTCCAAATTGTACTCTACATAAAAAAGAAACTGTTTCACTATTTAGCTTTTCTTCTGAATGACTTTTTATTTACTATTCATATTTTAAAACCTGAATATCTTGTTCTGTGTTCATCTAGAGTTTTTTCATTCCCTTCTTTTAAAAAACATTAACCTTTTTACTTAAATATATTATATGCATTAATTCTGCCAGAAAGTTGGTTTTATGCATTTAAATGCATATCTAGATGTTATATCCAAGTCTTAGTACCTTCCAGTTATTTATTTATTTAATTTAATTTTTTTTAGTCAAGGGTCTCATTTTGTCATGCAAACTGGAGTGCTGTCACACAGATGATCCTTTTATCTCAGACTCTTGAGTAGCTGGGACCATGTTTGGCTGATTTTTGTAGACAGAGGTCTTGTTATGTTGCCCAGGCTGGTCTTGAATTCCTGGACTCAAGCAAACCACCCTCCTCAGTCTCCCAAATGCTAGAATTACAGGCATGAGCCACTGCTCCCAGCTCCTTCCAGTTAATTTTCACTCCTGTTGAACTTTAACTTTCTTGGAGTGGCAGATTGTATTTATACTGTCTCCTTTAATTACTATGGTGAATTGGTAAATATTATTTTTTTCCTGCCAAAAATCAATAAGAGAACACTACATCTTTTATAGACTCTGTTTCCAAATTCAGCTTCTCTTTCCCTTTTAAATTAAATTAGCATATCCTGGTGTACCTCTGCCTTCCACTGGTATATTTGATGTAGGTGAGACTCTAAGGAAAATTCAGATGATAAAGCCGGGGTTTAGTATTACCCCTCTCCACTTCTCAGAAGTTTTTATTCACATTGGCTTCAGTTTGAGCAAGAGTGACGAGTATTCCAGGCTGTATAAAAATCTACAGGGGTCATTTTGGCCATGAGATCTAGACAGAGAGAAAGAGAAAGAGAGAGAAGGAGAAAGGGAGGAATAGAGAAAGAGATTGAGCGGGAAATAGAGGGACACAGAGAGAGAAAGAACACTAACTATATAAGAAGTTTTCCAATCGTATTATATGATTGTTTTATATGCCTGTTGAAAATGGGTACATTAAAAGAGAAGAATTTGTGCATCAGCATTAGTCAGTGGTTCTCAAACTGTTATGTATCAAATGATCTGCAAATTTTTAAAAATGAAAATAATTGTATCCAGTCTGAGGATTTTCTGTGTCTTAGTTCTAGCATGAACTCTCTCCCTTAGATTTTTTTATTAATTAAATTTTTGTTTTGTTTTATTGTGTTTTGAGATACTTACAAGTCTATGTGAAGTTATAAAAAATAATACAGAGAAAATTTGTGTACCCTTTACTCCATTCCTTTGAATAGTAACATATTGCAAACTATAGTTCTATATCACAATCTCAATACTGGCATTGAAACAGTCAAAACACAGAACATTTCCATCATTACAAAGATGTTCATTTTGCCCTTTGATGGTTACAAATATTTCTTTCCACCGACAACCACTAGATATTTTATAAACTTCAAGTATTCTTCAGTGTATACCAATCTCAGTAACTAATGGGATACAGATTTTGAGAATATTTACAGCATAATGTAAAGGAGTAGTCATAGTTGTACTATATGTTTTGTCCATGACCCACTCATAAGCAGACCTTAAACAATTATCATAATACCCGGAGAGTCATTAAGTAAGATGGAAAAACTGGATTCAGCAAATATGTTAACATTAGTGGAAACAGTAAACATTTTCTGGAAAACGATATAGCACTGTGTATAAAACTGTATTTACATGTGATCCAAGAATTATACTACTTTATTCTAAAGTCACAGTCAGGCCTGGTATGATGACTGACACCTATTATCTCAGCAGTTTCGGAGGGCAAGGCAGGAGAATTGCTTGAACCAGCAATTCAGTTCAAGACCAGCCTGAGAAACATAGTGAGACCTCATCTCTACAAAAAATTGAAAAATTAGCTAGGCTTGGTGGCATGCGCTTGTAGTCCCAGCTAACTCTGAAGGTGGAAAGATGGCCTAAGCCTTAGGAAATTTTCATCACACTAGGAAGCATTGTAATTGACAAGAATTAGAAACTGCTTTATATATGGAGTTTAAGTCTTATGAAATTAGATCCCTACATTTGAGGACTCTATGGGTAGACAAATGTCGAATGAATGTGGACTCTCCCCTCTGAGGACACTGTGCCAGTTCTTCGCATGCTGACTGTGCAGACTTTATCTTTATGTTGAAATGCCTGGTTGACTGGGTTTAGTCTTTTTGAAAGATGTCAGGGGCTGTCTCAAAAGATCCTGTACCAGCACTTTTATGCCTCTATATTGACCTTGTTAGGAAAGTAATCTGAATGTTGTAACCTGTCTCAAACCATGGGCCTCCTGGCCTGGGGCTCATGAAAAGTCCCAGGGAACTCACCCCCCACTTTTGTCAGAATCTCACTCCTAAACCCAATTGTTCCAAGGCCTTTTTGAAGACTTAGTCTCGTAAGGAGGAATGCTAGGTTTGAGGAATCCAGAAGCACAGTCGACAGCATGTAGGACAGGTATTACTGCATAGGTGAGCGCTACTATTCCTACCGACTGGATCGTTACTCCTATACTTGGATGTAGGTCATGCTTGCATTCAAGGGGACACCATGAGCAGAGAAGGTCAGGAAAGTGAGGGGATGCCTTTCTTTTGCCTCTCTCTTTTCAGATGGATAACAGGCTGTCTCGTGCACTCTTTTGGAGTGCATCCTGGGACACAGAACTCTTTTGATCCTCCAACTTTAAACAGCATGTTAAATTCTTTTACACCCAAATGTGACTGAATTTTAAGTTGCGGGATGGAGAAACCTGGCCTCCAGAGGGAAGAATCAATCATAATACAATCATGCATCTTTACAGTTTCTGTAGACTTGGGGGCAAATGGTACGACAACCCATATGTACAGACTTTCTTCACATTATGAGAAAATCCAGACCTTTGTCAATGCTGTAGAATTGATTCAGCCCTCCTAGCAATCATCTCAAGGGAAGATCTCAATGGACTGGGAATGCCAACCTCAAAGGCACCACTGGGGAAGGCATCATCTCGTAAGCTCTCTCCACCTGGTCCATCTTGCCCTCCTGATTCAGGTCCTCCTTGTACTTTAAACTGTTTCCACTCTAAAATCCCTCATTCTAGAACTCTGGCATTACTTATGCCCTTACAAGAGATGCTTGGTGAATATGGTCCTAGTAAGGTACAGGTACCTTTTTTCCTACAAGACTTGAAACAAATCAAGAAAGATCTTGGAAGATTCTCAGATGATCCTGACAAATATATAGATACTTTCCAGAATTTAATGAAAACACTTGAGCTCTCCTGGAAGGATGTTATGTTGCTCGTAGGCCAGACCCTAATGACCACTGAGAAACAAGCAGCTCTGCAAGAGGCAGAAAAGTTTGGAGATGAGCTTTAAATTCCATATAGTGCCAGAGAAGGGGAGGAGCCCTATCCAATAGGCGTGTCTGCAGTACCATTGGAAGACCCTAAATGAGACCCCCATAGTGATTTGGGAGAATGGAGGAGGAAACATTTCCTAGTTTTTGCATATTGGAAGGTGTCAGACAAACTAGAACTAAACCTCTCAATTATTCCAAGTTAGCCATTATAGACCATGGGGTTGCAGAGAATCCCTCAGCTTTTCTGGGAAGACTGAGAGAGGATTTGATTAAACACACATCCCTAGACCCTGAATCAGTTGAAGGGCAACTAATCTTAAAAGGCAAGTTTACTACTTGGGTAGCTCCAGATATCAGGAGGAAGCTGCAGAAACAGGCCAAAGGACCAGATAGTACTTTAGAGAATCTCCTGAAAGTGGCCATCTCAGTCTTTTATAACAGGATCAGGAGAAGGCACAGGAAAAAGAGAGGAGACACAATACAAAGGCAAGAACTCTAGTAGCTGCCTTATAGGTGTATACAACCCAGAATTCCCAAGGTGTACCTGTTAACTGTTATGGAGGTAGCAAGAAGTAATAGGGTGCCAGCATGGAAGACTGCAGAACCAGAGGGACATCTCAATTGGCAGTTGCCTTTAGTGACAAAACTCCAACAGCCCATCAGAGACCTAGTAACAACGGGCCTGCTAACAGGATGGTGTCTATAGCCATAGGTACAGTCTTCGGGGGCACTAGAAGTCTGGTTGCCCCAAAGAGGTCTAGACCTCCAGGATCTTGTCCACTGTGCAGGCAAGAAAGAGTCATTGGAAAGCAGACATGCTCTCTTCTGAAGGGAGGAGAGAATACCTAGCTCAGGAATGATGGCCACTGAGGAGGCCTGAAAACCTGCTACAGTACCTGGCATAGCTCACCAACACCCCAACCATCCCCAGGTGAATATTAGGGCTCTGTAACCCAAATTAATTTCTAGCTTAACACAGGTGGCAGCCATTTGGCCCTGGCCATCCATGTTGGAATATAGTCTTGTTGCAACTCAGGTTGCTAGGGGTAATTCAAAGTAAATACAGGTTATATGGAAAGGCAGAAACCAGAAAAGCACAGGGAAGATGTGAAGAACGTTCAAGAGTGGTAGTGTGTTTTGGTCAGGAAGTTTGCAAAGGACAGAATGGTTTTGTATAGGAAGGAATCTTGTATGATAAATTTGTGTCCATCAATAAAGTGGATGGTTATTTAAAGCAGGGAAAGTGTTGGACAAATAAAGGGTTCATACATGTTGAAAAATGGTATGTCGTAGAGTGGTATATGGAACTAAGGAGATTTAATCAGCTAGAACTCATTTTCTGATTTGGTCATTAGAGGCTGAGAAAGCCTTTAACCAATTAAAACAAGTCTTAGTTGAAGCACTGGCACTTAGTCTTTCCATAGGAAAGACATTTAACCTTTATACGTCTGAGAGAAAAGGAATGGCCCTGGAAGTTCTGACCTAGACCCAGGGTCCAGCCCAAAAACTTGTGGGTTATTTAAGCAAAGAACTTAATCTGGTGCCTAAGGGATGGCCAGCCTGCCTAAAAGCAATGGCAGCAGTAGCATTGTTGGTGCCAGAAACTATTAAGCTAACAATGAGAGATTGAAAAACTATTATCTTCAGTCTTCTCCCTCGGGAAATGGCAGTAATACATTATGAAGACCATCAAAAGGGAACAGATGAAATCTCTGAAAGAAATAGACCAGTGGATTGAACAACCAAGTTGGCAGCAAGGAAAACCCATATTTCTGATCCATTTGAGTCCCCTCTGACTTGGGAGGATCCCTCAAAAGATATAGAACTTCAATATTCTCCTTCAGTGATAGAATGGGCTACATCTCAGGAATACATTTTTTTTTCTTTTTTTTTTTTTTTTTTTTTGAGTTGGAGTCTCACTCTGTTGCCCAGGCTGGAGTGCAGTGGCCGCTCCCGGCCACCGCAGCCTCGACCTGCTGGGCTCTGGCGATCCTTCCACTCAGCCTTCCAAGTAGCTGGAACTACAGGCGTGCACTACCACACCCAGCTAATTTTTTGATTTATTATAGAGATGAGGTCTCGCTTGCCCAGGCGGGTCTCGAACCCG
>CAUYQG010129043.1:0-34518 GCA_963574415.1 Tarsius wallacei
TGCGCCTGTAGCTCCAGCTACGTGGAAGGCGGAGGCGGAAGGATCGCCGGAGCCCAGCAGGTCGAGGCTGCGGTGGCCGGGAGCGGCCACTGCACTCCAGTCTGGGCGACAGAGTGAGACTCCAACTCAAAAAAAAAAAAAAAAAAATTCACATACACAATGAATAATTTTTTTTTGGAAAAGCATGCTTACAAATGTTGCTTGGGTCATACTAAAAAATTATTAGATGTGTATCTGAAATTCAAATTGAACTGAGCATACTGCATTTTATTTGCTGTATTTTTCTATTTGTTCTGTGCAACATTTCTAACACAGACCCCATTACAAAAGTAAGCCCTGACAAAGCCAGTAAATGTCATTCAGGGTTTGTACTTACTTTCCTTGTCGAGTACTCCTTCTGGGCTCGAACTCACAGATACCAGCATCGCCGTGGTGCCCATTTGCTCCCTTCCACCCCTTGCCCTCAGTTTCACCTCCCACTTCCTTTTTAGGAAGGGAACCGGTGGACTGTGATTTCAGAGTAAGATCCCCCACTACTGCCCCTAGAGTGGGCACCTGCAAGACTGAGAGAATGTGAGGGAGATCAAAGAAAACAGAGTAAACGCTGGGCACCTCACTATCTTGCCAAGGACCAGCTCTGTTTAGTTGGAATTTATTCATTTATTCACCAATACTTTTGAGTTTCAACAGGGAGCCAGCATTCCTTGGTTTTCTCTGCATTATTGCCCACTTGATGGCGGAATCCTCTCTCAGTTTTTACCTGCGTTTTTCTGTCTTTCCCTCAGTAACATAAAAGATTCCTTCAGCTTTACTTCCCAAGCATTTGATAATCAACCGGCCCTTCGTGGATATGTTGTGAATAGATGGAAATGAATTATTCCACTCACTGGTGCCATCTTCCACTGTGATAAAAGGGTCCACACGGAAGCTTTGGATTCAGGCATGCCTTGATTTGAATCCTATCCGTTACCTGCTACCATCTCTCAGGAAATTTACATAACTTCCATGAGCCTCTTATTTCATCTTTGAAATAGTGATAATAGTGACTTAATTGATTTTTGGAGTAAGTTAGATAAGAATATAAAGATCAAGTGACTAACAGGGTGGGGGAACTCAATGATCCTCTCTTTCGGCTTCCCTTTCCTTGTAGGGCTGTGTCGCAACTAGAAAATGTTTTAACCCAAATTAGTACTCTGAGCTTCTGATTCTTACCCTCCTCTTCAAAGCATTCTGTCCATACACAGAGAAAAATTTATAGATTTGGGACAGGAAGATGATGTTAAAGTGCTTTGATTCTTCTTTAAAAAGAAATTGGGTATGGCTAGCTGGTCTCTTCATCTAGGCTAGGAAACAAATACCATAGTTATCCTGAGGCATGAGACAAGGCATTTTTTTTTAAAAGGGTAGGGGGGAAAAGGGAAGAGTTGGAATCGTAAAACTACATCTGGTCTATTCATATTCATATAATGGATTAATTGAAGATCCTCAGTAAGGAAGATTGTATCCCTTCTGTAATTTGTTTCACATTTAGCAATGCTATGCAGAGTTTGAAATATTTTCAGCAATTAAACACTTGTAATAAAATTCATGTTGTTGATACTGAGTCATTAAAGTGCCAAGAATAGTTTTTGCAGAGCAAAGAAATTTCTAGAAGGAGCTAAAGACAGAAATATTTCTGCCTTATACTTTATAAATGACTCCTAGTGGATAAGCAATCAGTATTTTTCCCCTGTAGGGAGATGGTGTCAGGTTTCAATTTTAACTAGACTCCAGGAAAGCCCAAACCAGTAAGTGTGATAAGTGGACAAACTCCGGAGTGAGGTAATAAGGCGCAACCACACCCAGCTAATTTTTTTTATTTATTGTAGAGACGCGGTCTCACCAAGTTGCCCGGGCTGGTCTTGAACTCACATGCTCAGGCAATCCACTCACCTTGGACTCCCAAAGTGCTGGGATTACAAGAGCCCTTCTTTCAAGGGATACTTCATCTGAGATCAGAAGTGGAAGGGAGAATTAGTCCTGCAAAGAACAAGAGCAACAACAACAACAAAAATGCAAAAACCTCCCCGAGGGTGAAACAGCAAGTGTAAATGTGCTGAACTGAAAAAGAACTTGATGTTTTGCAAACACTAGCAAGAGGCAGAGGGTGTGAGTTGAGGTTAGTGAGAGAATCAAGGTCTTTTAGCACAGGGTGGAAAGTTTGGGTTTCTTTTTTTAAGTGCGAAGCGCGTCCATGAAGACTTTTAAAGCGACGATGTGATCTGATTTACAGCTTTTAAAAATCACTGTGGCTGCTTTCAAGAAAAAATGGACATCGATATCTGGTACAAACTGTCAAATAAATGTTAGTAACTCATATGTCATTATTATTGATTCAGTGACACTTCAGCTACTCATTATTGTTGATATTACTATCGACGTGCACCCATCGTATTCAAGACACCGCCATGTGTACGACGACCATGTGCATGGAAACTACCACTAAGTAGGATAGATTCTTCTACAACAAATGGTGCTTTCTGTGTAAACTTGAGCAAGTTAATCTCTCTGAACTTCAGTTCTTGGTTTGGAAAATGGCAATAATGGTAAAGCAATTGTAGGATTAAATGAGAAGACATATATAAAATGCCTCGTAGGGTGACAGACAGGCAAATAACAAACACTCCCCTTTATTACCGTTTTAAGCATATACACAAAGGGAAAAACATAATTGGCTACATTTTTCAGCCTCAGACCCTTAAGAACTTGAAATATATGCAGAAATAAACACACAGCAATTGAAGTGAACGGCTATTGTCTTGCATTCCTGCACAGCGCTTCCTCTTATTCCTTCTGCAGTGTGGAATCTCCACCATGAGTTTATGGAAAATCCTTACCAAGCATGGAGTAGATCTTGCTTTCTCTTCATCATGGCCTAAAGGTAGACTAACTGCAATGCCCTCTGCCCAGTCACAGAGATTGCTTCAGAGATGGGTATGTGACCCAAGATTGTCCAGTCAGGGTGTATCAAGGGACTTTTCTGCCACAGCAATAAGAAAGCTATGTATTGTTTTTGCTAGAGTAGATAGGTGGATAAGTTGAGCCTAGGGCTACCACCAATCCTTTCTGTTTATTCAGCACTAGAAAGACAGAGTCTTGATGAGAGTGTTTAAGGCTCTAAACCAAATAATACCAGCCTTTTCACTGGACACCTCCAGTCTCATGAATCAATAAAGTTCCCTTTTTGCTTGCAAGGTCAGGCAATTACATTCGCGAACTCACCCTAGAAAAAGTGCTACATGTTTCATTGCTGAATATCACTACGGTCATCTTTGAAGTACTCCCCTTGAGAAGCTATGCACCTACACCTGATTTTGATGCACCTTGTCCACCTGTCAAAGCAATTTTGGGACTCTTTTTTCTGGAATGGCCATCAGAGCTGCTGTCATCGTATTATCCCTGAATGTCATCAAAATGTCTTCCTTTCAATATTTCCTTTATCTTTGGATACAGAAAAAAGACATTGACGGCCATATCAGGTGAATAGGGAAAGTGTTCCAGTTTACTGGCTAAAAACTCCATCTTAGACAGTGCTGTGTGAGCTGGTGTATTGTTGTGATGCAAAAGCCCCTTCGGGACCATTTTTGCACACGCCTATCTCATGCCAACGTTTTCAGTTAAGATCTTCCTAACTGTTTCTCTGTTGATGCCTATTTGGTCTGCTATGCTTCTCTGCCCACGATTTTGACGCACAATTCAATGAATTTTTGCCACATTTTCATCAGTTCTTGTTACTGATCGTCCTGACCTCTCTTCATCAGTGATGTTTTCTCTCCCCTCGGAAAAACGTTTAACCCCTTTGTACACTACTGTTTTCTTCATGGTATTCACCCCATGAAGTTGGACTAGCATGTCCCTGATTTCACTTCCAATTTTGCCAAGTTTAACAAGAAATTTAATGTTTGTTCTCTGCTCTGACATTTTTGCAACAGCACACAAAAACATGCAACAACAATAATGAACACCACTCAGCAAGACACTGACACATTGACATGAACACAGCTGTGAGACACTGATATATCAAGGTTATGAAACTGTATCAAGTTGTTTGCAGAATGCTGCCAGTGTAAGCGCATAGCGGCAAGTTTGTGAACTTAATTGTCGGACCTTGTAGACCAGTAAACCAGTGTGATGAATCAATCAAGGATTCCTGTCTGGTAGACCAATACAATTTCAGATCAGTTCTGGAAGTATTAACCCATTTGTGGCACACATTTGCTGATTCACGAATCATATCCTTCACTTGATTTGGAAAAAGTGACCCAGAAATAGTATTAGGTGCAAAAAAAAAAGCGTTGTTATTAAGATTCTTTTATCTAACAGAAAGGTAGATGGGGATGTATTTCCCTTTTGGAGCCCTGCTGTTCTTCCTAGTCTTAATCTGTCCTGAGAACCTGACTCCTGACCATCCTCACATGTCAGGTCACCTTCGATTCTGAGAGCTCTCTGGGTCCTTTCTGCTGCCTTGTCCATCTGCTGTCGGTGCCTTCCAGCTGTTACCGCTGAAAGCTGAGTATGAAACTTTTTGCTACACTGTCAGGTTTATTTAAGGGGGTTATATGAATGAAAAATGACCCCCAAAAATGTGTGGATGAGTCCTAAATGGATTTCTTCTTTCTCACATCTAAACCATTAAGAGAGTTTGGAAATAAGTTCTGCTATACCTAAATTCTCAATAAATATTTTAGGAAATAAAGGTAGCTTCAAAAAATATATAATTCTGAGGTGTTACCTTCTTATGAAATCTCTCAGACACTTTCACATTGGTTAAGTTTAGTAATGTCAAGCTATTTATTCATCTATCCAGGCAATAAGGTTACACAGTTTCAGGAATTAATTAGTTAAGATACAACTCCTTTTTACTGCCTAGTATCACCTCCTATATATTATATATAACATGATTTTTACCCCAACTCACATTCTGGGTGTGTGTGAAATAGCAGAATGCAGCAAGAGACAGCATAATATAATGAGAACATAAGGGCTTTAAATTCCTATGTCCTGGGTCCCTGTCTACTCACCCTAGGTCTATGACATTGGGCCAAGCACTTCATTTTTCTAAACATCGGTTTACTCATCAAGAAAATAATACCTATCCTGTAAGCTTGTTTATATTTTAAAATAGTACATGTATGTTGTCTCATAGGGCCTGACATACAGTAACAGACTGCTTTCATCATTAGCAAAGTAGAGGGGTAAAAGCTTAGGCTCTGAAATTACACTGCCTGAGTTTGAATCCAGGTTCCTACCATCCTAGCCTTGTTGCATTAGGCAAGTTACGTATCTTCTCATTCTGTCATTCATAATGAATAAGTGTTAATAGCATCTATTTCATTAGTTTACTATGGAGATTAAATGAAGTCTTGGTAAGTCATAATTTATCTCAAACTTACACAGTGAAATAGTAATGAATAATCACAAAAGAAGCATTTTAAGGATGATATGGCAGGGAAACCAAGAATTTTTGAACATCTATGTCCCATGGCTATTTTAAGCAAAAGTCATAAGGAAGTGGCAAATACTTTTGTTCTCATAGTGCTTACATATCTGCATTTATATAGCACTGATAAAACACTTGTGTACTTTATAGTACTAGATTTAAACGCTAGCTCAGTGTTGTCCACAGAGTAAAGTGAAAGTAATATATTTTAAAATACACTTTCTAGTCATTCCTTTTACAACTATGAGCAAAATGTGTCAGCTATATCATATATTTCTAAATATTGCCATGTAAAGAGGACATTTTAAACTTTCAAAAAAAATTTCATAATAATTTTTGTAAAGAATATAATAAATTCCATTAAAAATAATTACAAAAGAGGGACAGATTAGTAAACTGGATAAAGAAACATGATCTAACATTCTGCTGCCTCCAGGAAACTCATCTCACTGCAAAGGACACCGACAGGCTCAAGGCAAAGGGCTGAAAAATGACCTTCCACACAAGTGGAAAACAAAAGAGAGCAGGAGTAGCTATTCTTATATAAGACAGAGCAGACTTCAAGCCAATAAAAGTTTAAAAAGGACACTACATAATGATAAAAGCTCAATCTACCAGCAAGAAACATCCATCTTAACTATGTATGCACTCCAGATAGGAGCATCCAGTTTTATAAAACAATTGCTATATAAACTAAGAGAGGACATAGACATTCACACAATCATAGTTGGAGACTTTAACACCCTGCTAACAGTCCTATACAGATCATCAAAGCAAAAGAGCCAACAAGAATATCCTGAACTTTAACTCAACACTGGACTAATTGGACCTATTAGACATCTACAGAAGACTCGAAAAAACAACTACAGAGTATACATTCTACTCATCAGAACATGGAACATACTCCAAGATTAATCACATCTCAAGCATAAATCAAACATGAACAAATTTCAAAAGATTGAAATAATACCAAGCATTTTTTTCAGATTACAATGGACTAAAAATAAATATCACACTAACAAGAACCCCTAAAACACACAAAGACATGGATACTAAACAACATGCTGCTGAATGACTTTTGGGTCAGCACAGAAATCAAGACAGAAATAAAAAGATACCTGGAAACAGATGAACACAAAGACACATCATATCAAAACCTCTGGGATGCCATGCCATGAAAACAGTGTTGTGAGGGAAATTCATAACATTGCAAGCTCATATCAAGAAAATAAGGAGATCACAAGTAGACAGCCTAACATCACACCTAAGGTAACTGGAAAGGCAAGATCAATTATATCCTAATTTCATTAGAAAAATCCAGATTACTAAATAAAGTTACAATTGCAAGATATAGAAGACAAAAATATCATAGAAAGGATCAACAAGACAAAAATCTGGTTATTTGTAAGGTCAAATAAGAGTGACAGATTCTTGGCCAGATTGACTTTAAAAAGAGAAAGACTGAATAAACACAATTAGAAATAAAAAAGGAGTTGTCACAACTGACCCTGAGGAAACTCAAAGGATTATCAGAAATTACTATGAACACCTGTAAGCAAATAAACTAGAAAATCTAAAGGAAATGGAGAATTGCCTGGCATCACATAACCTCTCAAGGTTGAAAGAAGAAGAAATTGAAACCCTAAACAGACCAATAAAAATCCAGAAAATAAACTCAGTTATAAGAATCCTCCAAAAAAAAAAAATTCTGGACCAGATAGCTTATCAGCTGAATTTTACAAGACATAGAAGGAAGAGCTGACACTAATCTTATTGAAAATATTCCAAGCAATGGAAAATGAAGGAATCTTTCTTAGCTCATTTTATAAAGCTAATATTATTCTGATAGCCCAAAACTGGCCTAGACCTAACAAGGAAAGAGAATTACAATCCAATTTCCCTGATGAACATAGCAAAAATTCTCAACAAGATTCTGGCAAATGTCATCAAACAACACATTTCAAAGGTCATCCAACCATGACCAGAAAGACTTCATTTCTGGTACGCAGGGCTGTTTCAACATTCACAAGACCATAAATGTAATTCAGCACATTAACAGGTGTAAGACTAAGAAGCACATGATTATTGCATTCGATGCAGAAAAAGCATTTGATAAAATCCAGCATTCCTTCTTCATAAAAACCTTGAATACCCTAGACATCGAAGGAACATTCCTCAAAACCTGCAGCAACATTATGCTTAATGCGCAGAAGCTGGAGGCATTACCCCTAAGAACTGCAGCAAGACAAGGATGCCCACTCTCACCCCTCCTATTTGACATAATATTGAAAGTTCTAGCCAGAGCTATCAAAAAAAAAAAAAAAAAAAATCAGGGGTGTCCAAATAGGAAAAAAAGAATTTAAGTTATCCTTCTTTGAAATTGATATGATTCTATACCTAGAAAACCTTAGAGATTCTGCCAAAAACCTCCTTTCACTGATAAACAATTTTGGTATAATATCAGGATACAAAATCAATGAGCAAAAGACAGTTGCATTTCTATACCTCAATAACAAACAGGCTGAAAATCAAATGAAAAACACAATCCCATTCACACTAGTCACAAGAAGATAAAATACCTTGGCATCCACCTAACTAGAAAAGTAAAGGACCTTTATGGTGTAAACTATAAAACACTGCTAAAAGAAATCAAGAATGATACAAACAAATGGAAAAACATCCCATGCTCATGGATTAAAAGAATCAGTATTGTCAAGATGCCCATTCTACCCATGGCAATTTACAGATTCAATGAAATACCTATCAGATTGCCAGTATCATTTTCACAGACTTAGAAAAGACAATACAGAAATTCATATGGAAGCAATAAAGAGCATGAATAGCCAAAGCAATTCTGAGCAAAAGGAACAAAGCTGGAGGTATCACACTTCCAGACTTTAAAGTATATTACTAGGCTACAGTAACCAAGACGGCATGGTATTGGTACAGGAATAGGCCCATAGACCAATGGGCCAGGGTAGAGATTCTGGAAATAAAAACACAGTCCCTCAACCAACACCTTTTCAACAAAGTCATCAATAACAAACACTGGGGAAAGGAAATCATACTTAGAAAATGGTGCTGTGAAAACTGGCTAGCCACATGCAGAAGAATGAAACTGGACCTCTACCTATCACCATATGCAAATATCAATTCAAAATGTATAAAAGACTTCAATGTAAAACTTCAAACCATAAAAATAGTAGAAGAAAATGTAGGGAATACCTTTCTGGACATCAGAGTAGGCAATTAACTCATAACCAAGTCTTCAAAAGCAAGTGCAACAGGAACTAAGATAGACAGGTGGGACTTTATCAAACAGAAAAGTTTTGCCCAGCAAAAGAAACGATCAATTTAGTAAAAAGAAGACCCATGGAATGGGAAAAAAAAATTTTTGTAAGCTATGCATCTGACAAAAGCCTAACATACAGGATCTACAAGGAATTCAAGCAAATTCAAAGGAAAAAAAACTCATTAAAAATGGGCAAAGGACATTAACAGACCCTTCTCAAAGGAGTACATACAAGCAGCCAACAAACACATGAAAAAATGGTTACCCTCACTAATCATCAGAGAAATGCAAATCAAAACCGCAATAAGATGTCACCTAACACCAATAAGGATGACTATCATTAATAAGCCAAAAAAAAAAAAAAAAAAAAACAGGTGCTGGTTGGTGCAGGTGAGGAGAAAAGGGGATGCTTCTACACTGTTGTGGGAATGTAAGCTAGTTAAACCTCTATGGAAAACAGTGTGGCAATTTCTCAAAGAACTAAAAATTGAGCTTCCCTATGATCCAGAACCCCTCTCTTGGGAATATATCCAGAGGAACATAAATTGCTCTACCAAAAAGACACCTGCATATGTGTGCCTGTTTATTGCAGGACTATTCCTAATAACAAAGTCATGGAACAAACCCAGATGCCCATTGAAAGTGGGCTGGCATAAAAAAGGACAAAATTATGAACTTCACAGCAACTTGGATGAACTTAGAGTCTATAATACTGAGTGATCTATCACAGAAACAAAGAACCAAGTATCACAGGCTCTCACTCGTAAGTGGACCTTGAACAACTATCACAATACTATAAGAAAGGGATTGGCAGTAGCAGGAAACTGCCAGGAGAAGAGGAGCACACTTCATCAATAAGGGTACCTACATAATGAACATTTTTATACCTAACCCTGATTTGTACCCCACATATTTAAGATAAGAAATTTAAAATTAAAAAAAAAAAGAAAGCGGGCTGGATAAGGAAAGTGTGGCCCATGTATAAGATGGACTATTATGCAGCCATAAAGAAGAACAAAATCATAGCCTTTGCAGCAACTTGGATGCAGCTGGAGACCATCACACTAAACGAACTATCACAGAAATAAAGAACTGAATACCATATGTTCTGACCCATAAGTGGGCCCTGAACACTAGTCACACTAGCACAAGGGTGGACTGGCAGACCATGGGCCCTGTTAGGGGAAGGGTGAGAGTACATGGCAACACATTGGATGCCTGGTCTGCTATCAGAGAGAGAAAGGACCAGCCAGATGCCCAAATTTCACCTATATGCGACCTACTTATGTAGTAAATTCTCACTTGTACACCACAACTCTAAAATAAATTTTTTTAAAAAACCAGTGCTTTCTACAAATTCAGTGGATTCTTATAAAATGTGTATATTGACTATATTGCAAAAAACTTAATAGTAAGTTATATTTATGGAGTATTTCATACCTAGCTATGGCTTCCAATCAATCTTGAGGATTAACAGAAGAAAGATATTTCTAACAGTCAAGACCAGTGAGAGTGAAGAACCATATTGTTACAACGTGGAAAACTGTAAGCACAAAGTATGCACTCAATAAATACTTGTGGACTGAAAGGTGAATTCACCTGTCAGACGTGTCACAAACTGCAACATTTGCTGCAAAGAAGGTTTTTGTTTGTTCATTTTATTTTTTAGTTGGAAAATACAGGAAGCTAAACAAACCCATAAGCAAAACCCTAGCTCCGAAGGAAACTTTCTACTCTCCTAGCAAAAAGCTCTAGCCACGTCTCCTTTGTACATCCTGCCTACAAACAGCTACTTCAGAAAAAGCTAACCTACCTTCTTCAAAAATTAATAATCGAAAGGGTACAACAGAGAGAGAAATAGAAAGGAATGGTGAAAAACAGTCAAAGAACATGCACCAACAAATTGAATGCAGTGAAAAGTGCGGCAGTTGTTTTAACTGAATGGTGCAAGCCCTTACGTGAAGCAGGAGCCCAAAGAAGAGATACAAATGCTATAGAACTGAGCTCAGGAAAGTAGTATTAGAAAAAAATGAAACAAAAGAAGGAATTAGAAAGACAAGAGAAAAATCAACATTGCCAAAAATCCAGTATAGTCCTTTAAAGTGAACAAAATAAAATACACAGCTAAAGATTTTTCAAGGATTAGATAGCAAACTGCAGGTATGGAAAGCCGGCCCAGGAGGACTCCAAAATGCATATTTTCAGTCCCAAGGGTTGGTTAGAGAAATGTGAGGTCTGATTTGGAACCTAACAAGTGAGAGCATGCCTGCGCCACCCTCATGCAGAAATATCTCACAGAGAGTTGGAAGGCAGGTCTGTTCCTCTGGGGCTAGGTGAAGGCAACTTCACAGTTACGTTTTTTTCACATTCAGAGAGTGAACTAGGTAACCTACTACTCAGCAATAACCTGCTGTTGATAATCCCGTCCATTATAACCACTAACACTTACAGATAAAGAGTTAATCTCCATCTATTCGCTTGCTATGTTATTCTTCTCCACATATGCAATTACTATTTTATTACATGTAACAAGAGTGACAGAGACCGTTCAGGTGAATCACATTCTCAGAATGTTCACAGATGTCCTCTGAGTGAAGCTTTCGTCACCTTAGAGCACAAAATGCCTGCCTAGAGCCATTAATGAAATGCAACTTTCACATGCTGACAGCCTCTCTCCACATGCACTGGAGAGGGCATCGTAAAAACCTCATGGCCAAAGGGCAAGCAGCAGGACAGAAAAGGCAGGCACGGAAGGGCCTGAGCTAATAGCCGTGTATAAGTAACCTTTACTCCATGACGCTGACATGCATTTAAGACAGGCCTCTGGAAATTGCTACAAGCTTGATCTGGGATTTTAGAAGTCATATGTTTTAAACCTAAACTCGCCCCCTGTTTTTAATTTTATTTTCTATGTTTCTGTAACAAAGTCAAGCTATATGAATTAGATTAAATTTCATGACCATGCATTTTCGACAAGGAAAGCAGGACAGTGGAAAACCTTGCTCTCTTCCTCTTTCCAAGGTGTATGTATTAAGGGCCTAAAAGGCAGCAATTTGAGTTGGGACACTGTCAGTTTATTTTAGTATACAATTTGTCCCTTGAGGCATGGTAAAACACGTATGATTTCAGGAACAACTAGGGCAACTAAGGGTAGAAAAGCAGGAGTGACTCTTTTCTTATTTATGTACATTCTTTGGTTAAGAAAAATATAGGGCTGATTTGAGACCCTGTTGTCTAAAATCCTTCTACGCGATTTTAGGTCTTGTCTCCCTCTTACTGTTTATGTGGCCTTATATAGCACAATTAACATCTCTGTACCCCAGTTTCCTTATCTGTCAAAATAGGAATGATCATGGACCTATCTTTGTGACAATTTATCCTCATAGATCACTCATAACAGTGCTCAGCACTCGCTCAATTAATTTTAACTCTCATTAATTACATCTTTAAAAGCAATCAGAAATCATATTCTCTTACTGAAAAATACAATATTAGGTGTCATGAATAGTGTCCCACAAATTCAGCTGAGAAAAATCTGGATTTCATATTCATATTTCAAATATAACGTTTGTGGGAGGTTCTCCTTTCTGAAGGATGTGTAGGGGGATGAAAGTAGATAAAATTGCATAAAAGTTTATATTTTATGACATGCATACATTATCATATTTTGTTATATTTAAACCTCTCAACAACACAATGAAATAAATAGATATTATTATACCTATTATGGGTTAAATCTTGCCCCCCCCCAGAAAAAATACATTGAAATCCTAACAATCAGTGCCTCAGAACGTGACCTTATTTGGATATAAGGTCACTGCAGATATAATTTAAGATAGGCCATACTGCAATAAGACAGACCCTTAACCCAGTATGACTAGTGACCTTATAAGAAGATGGCTATGTAAAGATAGAGACACACAGAGAGGACACCATATGATAGGCCACAAAGGCAGAGATCAGAGTTATGTAGCTCCAAGGAACACCAACGATGGCCAGCAAACCACCAGAAGCTAGAAAGAGTCAGGGCAGAAGTCCCTCTGATTTTAGACACTTCCTCTAGAACTGTAAGACAAAGCATTTATGTTGTTTTGAACTACTCAGCTTGTGATATTTTGTTACCACAGCCCTAGGAAATGGAAATCATCTTCATTTCACAAATGAGGAAACTAAGGCCCAGAGAGTAAGACCACACAACTAGCAAGAAAAGGAACCCATTTGGGAGTCCAAAATACAATTTTTTTTCCACTAAGGAAGCTGGTTTGTGTCCATTATTCCTTCATATAACATCCATTCCGGTCACGCTCCTCTGCTAATTCTTCCCCAGTCATGCCAGGCATGAACACACTTTGTCTTTGATCAGAGAAAGGAAAATATATTTATTGACTGTCTTCTCCATACCAGACATCTCTCTGGGCAATTTTCATATGCAATGTTCTCTCAATCTGAAATGGGTTTTTGGCCATTTTTCCTACATGAAAGTTCTCATTCTTCAAGAGAGCCAAAGCCTCCAAATCCATGAAGTTTTTCATCTACCTAGTCAGAATCACTCCTTTCTTTGTTTATTTCCATAGCCTGTTATTTATTATTCCATTTATGTCTAATTTTTGAGTGTATAGATGATTATTAGCAGTCTGTAGCAATCTGTCAGTCTCCCTGAATTCTAAGATCCCTAGAGACAGGGTCATAAACATAATAGTTGTTGAAAGAGCAATGGACAAAGGCATCGGACATTTTATTTAGACCCCACAATTCCAAAATGTAACAATGGCTGATTTTCATATGCCATGTGCAATCTTTGTCTTTTCTCCAACCCAGAAATTGATTCACAGGCAATTAAGAACAGAGAAGAGGGCGGGGCTGGGTGACTCAACCTGTCATCCCAGCATTTTGGGAGGCCAAGATGAGTGGATTGCCTGAGCCCACGGGTGCAAGACCAGCCTGGTCAACTTGGAGAGACTTCGTCTCTACAATAAAACAAAAATTAGTAGGTCATGGTAATGCACGCCTGTAATTCTGGCTACTTGGAAGGCTGTACTCCAGCCTGGGCGACAGAGTGAGACTCCAACTCAAAAAAAAAAAAAAAACAGAAAAGGAAAGACTTCCGTGACAGCATATGAAACCTGGACTTTCATTACTTTTGGTTATTGTTATTATGTTTTTATTGACTCTCCATATGCTGTTAACTCCTCTTCCTCAATCTAATCGCTTCTGTTAAATTTGAAATTTCAGTGAATGTTTAGATGATCAAGAACTGAGAGCTCATTTGGTTCAACACTCAATAAAATAGTGAGATGAGAACTTAGACTCCAAAGTTGTACTTTAGAACATGTTTTCAGAAAAGAATAATACAAGAAAACAAAGGAAAAAGTCAAAGTCTGAATGATTTAATCAAAATTGTATTGAAGCAATCTGATTTTGGCAATATTGCTCCATATGGAGAAATTGTGGGAGGATCTTCATATTTTGACTTCTGTAAATTTCCTTTCTTATTTATAATTTTTCCTTAAATTGTATGCTGAAAACACATCTTCATATGCACACACACACGCACGCACACACACACACAAAACACATTAGGCTAGCGATTGATACGAACCATGACTTAATCATATTAAGCAGAGTCAGGCTGATTTCGCTGCTGCTCTGAAGTATCCACATAATGCAGCAGAACGATTGCATATTGCAGATGGACTCGTCTCAGCTCTGCTCACCACGAAGTTTCCCAGAACTAGGAAAATCCTTTCGGCTGTAGAACAATTTGCATTACAAAGAGACAGTAATACCTAAATCTTAAGTGGAACTGAAATGCTTAGCTTTAAGCCAGGCCCTACTTTTGCAGACATAATGTTATTTTAACTCCTGTAGCATCTTTCTTTCTTCAGAGTAATAAGGCACTTGACAAATAATAGAAACATAATTTCGTGACTGGTATGCAGTAATAGCCAAAATAAAGTTTAAATGCCAGCCAGAAGATGTTACTCAAGGAGTGCTGCCCAAAGCCCACCCTAAGGAAAACACAGTGGGTCTTTGAGTAGAAGAATCTGGCCTTTCTGTTTTCTTTTGGTTTTACGGATTTGAAAGTGAGGTGAAGTCAGACACTTACTACAAATGTTTATGTTTATGCAGGTTGATGTCGCCAAGTGGACTGTGAGCTCTTGGGAAGGAAATACGTTTTGATTACCTTTGCATGTCTATAACAGTTGGCATAATGTCTGGCAAATGGTAGGGTGCTCAGGGAATGCACTGATTTTTCTACCCAAGTTTTTTATTTTACTATATTTGCTCATGTGTTCTTCAATTATGTGTTCTTGTAAGCTTACTTAAATTTTGTTCTGTTCTTGGCAATTGAGTAATTAATTAAAATAAAGTATAGTGAACTAGGATTTAATTAGCCTTGTGATATATCTTAATTTAATATCCTCTTAACTTAATAATAGTATAATTCCAAGGAGGAGAGTGAGACCATCTGGAAAGAGAAGGTGGGATTAATATGTCACAAAAGTATACAGCAAAAATGATTTTCATGGGAGTGTATAACATTTGAAAATTATTTGTGAGGACTGAATGCGATGTCAGTGTTGAATAAATGTATTTCTGGTTATTATCTTTCTGCTATCTTTTATACAATTGATGTTTCTGAACATTTCTTCTTCCGTCGTGTTCTAAGTACTCGGGTTTTTTTCAGTACATATTTATAGGTTCTTCCCAGTGTTTTCTACTATTTTAGAATGATAGCCATGCCAGGCAATTTATTAACTCTTAGTTCAATCCCTTTCATATTTCTCCATAAATCTTGTTCAGGATTGCTGTCAGAATCTTCTCAAATGCATTGTGATAAAGCAGGATTTGTATCATTGCTTACAAAACTTCATCTGGAATCACAACATTTGTTGGCAGATTCATGCAAGTCTCGCAGGGGATTTAAGCCGAGCTAGTTTTGACTTATGGAACACAGTTTGAATTACAGAAGCCACTATTTACAGTCCATCGAAGTAAATTTCTTTTTTTCTTCTCTTGTCGTAAGCATCCAATTTCTTTTTCAATAATAGACAACAATTCTGTGGTTAGGTTCTTGTGGAAAAAAATAAGTACTAAGGCAAAAAGAGAAGTTAAAATAAAAAACAAGATAAAGGGGAAAACATTATTTTAAAAAACCATGGATAAGAAGCTTGAAGAACTGCTGATGTAAACTTGAGAAGGCTGGTGGTAGAAAGAATATTTTGCAGAACTGAGTGAAAACAACTAATGAAAATAGTGGGTGTGGAATTTTCTCAAGATATTGTAGTGACTGCTATCTCACTTGGAACATATTAAATAAATCTATAATTAATTGTTACTAAGTCTTGGCATAATGTACAAAATATAAGAAGATCTATGACTATTGCTCTTGGGGCTGACAATAGAGTTTGAAACTCTGAATAGCTATTACAATCTCCATGGCTTAAATCTGAAGAATTTTGTTTTTGTTTTTGCTTCCTTTTATAAGAAAGATGTGGGGTACAAGTCAGGATTAGGTTTATAAGTAATGTATGTGCAGATGAAGGTTGGGCCTCCAACTGGTCCTCATTTCCCCTGGCTTAGGATTCGGTACCCTGTGTGTTATTGAGTGCTCCCTTCTGCTTCACTCTGCTGGCAGTGTCCCACGACTGCCGATCCCTCCCTTGAGCTGTTGTGATTAATGTTCGGGTTTCACTCATGCATAAGAACATGTGGTAGTCAGTTCTCTGTTTCTGTGATAGATTGATAAGAATGGTTGTCAATTCAATCGAAGTCCATGATTCTGTTCTTCTCTATGGCTGCATAATATTCTATCATGTGTATATACCACATTTTCTTTATCCAGTCTAATTTCAAAGGGAAGTACAGTTGGTTTCATGTTTAGGCTATTGTGAATATTGCGGCAATAAGCATGCACGTGCAGGTGTCTTTTTTGTAGAATGATTTGTATCCCTGTAGTAAATTCCCAGGAGGGGGGTTGCTGGATCATATGGAAGGTCAATTTCTAGTTCCTTTAGATAACACACGATTTTCCATAGAAATTGGACTAGTTTACCTTCCCACCAACAGTGTAGAAGTGTTCCCTTTCCTCTGCACCTGCGCCAGCATCTATTGTTTTTTAATTATTAATGATGGCCATCCTTACTGGGGTAAGGTATCTCAGTAGGGTTTTCATGTGCATTTCTTTGATGATTAGTGAGACTGAGCATTTTTTAATATGTCTGCTGGCTGCTCATATGTCTTCTTTTGAGAAGTGTTTATTCATGTCCTCTGCTGATTTTTTAATAGGGCTGTTTGTTTTTTTACTTTTGGAAACATTTGGGTCTTTTTTTTCCTTTTGGAAACATTTGAGTTCCTTGTAGATCTTAGGTGTTAGGCCTTTGTCAGATACACAAGTAGAAAATATTTTTCCCATTCTGTGGGTTGTCTCCCCACTCTCTTAATGGTTTATTTTGCTGTGCAAAAGCTTTTCAGTTTGAAGAGGCCTCACTTTTCTATCTTATCTTTTGTGGCATACACTTTTGGGGATTTGAAACTTGTTTCTGAGATAGGATTTTTTATTATTTTAATTCATGTATGTTTCATTGGCTGAATTGTGTCTCCCACCCAAAATTTATATGTTGAAGCCCTTACCCCCAATACCTCAGACTGCAACTGTTTTTGGAGATAAACCTTTGAAGAGGGGATTAAGTTAAAATGATGCTATTAGTGTGGGTTCTCATTTAATTTGACTGGTGTCCTTATACAAAGAGGAAAGTTGGATGCACAGAGAGACACCAGTTGTAGGAACGAGGAAAGACCATGAAGACATAGAGCCAAAGTGGTCATCCGCTAGCCAAGGAAGAGAAGCCCCAGAAGAAATCAAACCTGCTAACACCTTAATCTTTCTAGTCTCCAGACATGTGAAGAAATTAATCTCTGCTGCTTAAGCTACCCAGGCTGTGGTATTTTGTTACGGCAATGCTAGCAGACTAATATGGCATGAATACAGCTTTAAAAGCCAAATAGTTCAGTTAGGGTTAAAACCACCCCCACCCCACCCCCACCCCCACAGTCTCTTATACCTCTGCCTTGCTCACCCTAGCTGTCATTCCCCAAAAGCAATCACTTTCAACTGTTTTTGTTGTTTCTCCTGGTATATACTTCTTATTCTTTAACAGCATTTAATACTATTTCTTAAATTTTTGGTTAGACAATATCTAATGGCTTTCTACTATGGAAGATGGAGATTTATCTCTTCGGCAACTTATTTCACCATCACAAAAGAAACCCACATACACATTTCATTTCCCCCATCTTCACAATATAGTTCCATCACAATATTTTGTTGTTTCACTTCTATGCCTATTTATATACTATTCATGGTTGGGCCATATAGGACATCATGATCATATTTGTATAGTATATTGTTGTCCCTGAAGTCAGTAATTGCCTCACAGAGTGTGCATAAATAACAAGTCAGTTACTTATTTATCCCTCCAGGAAAGCCTCCCAAGAAACCAAGGGCAGCCTCATTTTGGTGAGATCTCCACAGTCATCTGAAGGATACACGAGCTACGGCTGGAGATTCCTCATACACTTGAGGATTTTATTTTTTCCTCTGTCTATGATGGTGGATAGCATTGCCAGTAGGATGGTGCATTTTGACAACAATGGTGGCAGAACTCAGAAAGTTTAATGAGTAGCCACAATTTGTTCACACTATTTTATATTCTCAAAGAGTGGTAACATTACTCTTCCAGGCTTCAGTTTTCCAAGTGTCAGACCAAAAAGTTAGGCCAATGACAATCTTCCAAGAGTCAATAAAAATAGAGCAAGATGTATCAAGGAGAGTATTGACCAAAACTATGAGAACAGTCCTGAGTTCTACCCACTGAGCAAAGTGACCACAACCATTTTTTATTCTGTGTGGCTGGCACTGGGTGTGCGCAGGTTTCAGCCCAGCTGAACCATCACTGAACAAGGCCCAGGCATTTTTGGATACAGCAGTTTCCAAAAACAGCTGAGGGTTCAGCTGAGCTAAAGATTTGGCTCAGACAGTAGAGTGTCACTTTTTAACCTAAAGCTGAGATGCTACTGGGTTCAGGCCAACTATGTGATTGAATATACTTTTTTTCATCTAACAGTTGAAGCTTGCTGGACTTTTCTACCTTGTTAAACATTGGGTTCAAATTGACATACCCAAAATTGGAATTATTAGACCAAATAGTCACAAGGCTTCTATGCATCAGACATTCAGTTTCAACAAGTATCCAGTAGTCAGCTTTTGAAAAGCATGTACCTGGTATCTGTATTAAGGAGACAAAGAGTCCCAAAACCCTTAAGGGTGCCTTTGGGTAAAAAGCTGCCTTCTTTTGCCAGAGGCTACAGTTGACAAAATCATCAGTCTTGGAACCACTTTGCTCAAAGGGTCATTAGGATTGTGGGACACGGAAGGTGCTAGCATTTCTCTATTTGTAGTTCTTTTCAATTGGGAAATCCCTTCTGGCATTTATAGCCTTTCAGAGTACAGGCATATCATGCTAATTACATATCTTGCCACAAAAATGGTACATTGAATTTGCCCCAAGGGCCCAACTCATAAGGCCACTTTAGCTTCCCTTTCCACAGCAAATTCCATCCAAACCCCATGAGTTGAATCTGGATGTCCCCTCTCCCAAGCAGGACCAGATGGGATGGTGGGCACCTGTATCAAACAGAGCCATAAAAATTTGAGTCCCTTCTCTACCGAGTGTACTCAGACATGTGTATATCATCTTCAGTTCCCCTTGAGGACAGGGCAACCTCAGTCCTGCCCCTAAACATCTTTCTCCTTTCAGCTGGTTGAGTTAAGATAGCATAAGAGGAAGGGGATGTGGGTTGAGGGGAGAGCTGGATGAGGAAAGATGGTGGTCTCACAAGTTGATTAATAAGATTTGAAAAAAATCAGTAGGGATCTGTAGCAAAGATGTTGACTAAATTGTATGGTCAACAAGGCAATGCATCCTCATCCATTTCAAGCTGTGCAACCACTAGACTCCTAGACTCCTTTGGGTCAGTTTCTCATTCTTCAGTGGGACACCTGTGTCCAGGTTATAACCAAATCCAGGGCACTAAGAGTCTGACAACTAGCCAATGCTCATCCATGGTTTCCAGTTGGAGTGTGTCTCAGGGTAGAGGGCCAAAGTTTCCTTAGAGCACTCAATTCCCCCTACATAAATACTCTTAGATCTCTTACTGTCTTCTCTGAATGAATCTGGGTTTGTCATGATAGACCAGAAGGGAGGCTGAGCCCTTAGAGAGCCTTGCTCTTGACATTCTTTCTTAACAAGCATTACATGCTTCGCTCATCTTCCAAAAAAACCGGACTAGGTTCTAACAATTCATTTGGTCTCTGGCTACAGCAGTCATTTATTTCTCTCCTGTCTCACTCAGTGAAGGTGCACACTCTGGAGTTGTTGTCAGAAAGAAGGAAAACTTCTGTCCAACACCAAATTGTTAAGGTAGAGTTAACAACAGCTAGGACACTATTTGGGCAGGCAGCTGTCTTTGAACCTGTTTCCTATTATTTGATCAGCAACCACCATCCCAATTTCTTTGCACCAATACGCAATAGAGGACTTTGCATTGCCTGGTTGACCACACAATTTAGTCAACATCTTTGCTACAGATTCCTACTGATTTTTTTCAAATCTTATTAATCAACTTGTAAAACCACCATCTTTCCTCATCCAGAAAACCACACCTCTCAGCATCCCAACTGCATTGCCAAAATTGTCAAGAACTATGGTGGGTCGGAGAGTTTGCCCGACCTACAAGCTAACAAGTTATCCTGGCTCCCACTTTAAATTATGAAATGAAAATCACTTTCTAGACTTTAGTGATTCTATAGTGTCTACCTGAACGGATTTCAAAAATATTTACTCAAACCAAGAATGCGTAAAATATTTTCATAGTAAATAATGCTTGCTATATATGACAAGATAGTGACATTGCTTTAGCGGTGATTGTTAAATTATAACACTGATTGATTACTGTTTATCAGAATGGAAAATATTTAGAAGAAAAAAACAGTAAGCTGGAGAAATCACCCAAAGTTGAATTTCTATTTCAGAAAGTTTTCTTATGTAAAAGCAACTTAACTTAAAGCTTCTTCGTTTCTTAGGTTTACAAAAATGTTCCCTAATTTTATTTTACAGTCAGAGAATTATAGAGAAGGAATGCTGCGGCTATTCTGGTACTACTGTCTTTCATGAGAGGAAAAGATAATGAGAGCTAAAAAAGAAAAAAAAAAAACCTCAAAATTTTCTTCCATTCATCAGTGCCACAAAGCTAGAGAAAAAATAGAGCTATGTGATATTAGTGCTGATTATTTTATGATTTTCATCATCAAAAGAACAGAAAAGAAATTAATGAGGATACCAAATAGGGAAAAATGCATTTATTGTCTCCTTACATTTTATTATACTCTATAAATATTTTTAAATCAACAATGTCTAGTTAAATCAATAGTCTTAACTAAATTTGCTTTCTTCTATATACAGGGATTAAATAATGAATCAGATTCTGCCAAACAACTTGGTATGTTTCTGATATAAAGAAGGATTTTAATGCTCAATATTAAAAAAAGACCATGTGGCAAACACTTTTTATATGTAGCACTTTGTTAAAACACTAAAAATACTGTTAACAGAACAAGGCAGCTTTTTCAACAGAATTCTTATTGCCATACTATTTTAGTCATTAAAGATAAGTCCACAAGATCTTATTCCAACCTGATGATTTACATCAGAAATGTGAATTAAATCACTTTAGTCATTTTTAAATAAGAGAGAAAGGGAACAACTCTGGATATTTTAAACACATTATTGTTTCTCCTCCACAAAATTTAATTTGTTTTTTAACTGAACTCGTGCCTCTAGGCATCTGTAGAAGGAAAATAAAATCTCCCAAGCTGTTTTGTTCTGTATAAGAGCCACTATATTCATACTGAACCCAGGAAGACTTTTAAACGTGAACAAAAGACATAGGCAAGCATACATTTCTTATGCATGAGAAACTGTAGTTGACATGTTAGCCACCACTGCCCCATATGTGATATGTACCCAGATAAGTCTATATGGTGAAAATGCTCCCTAAGTACTCTTGCCAGTTCCTACCTGAGGCAGCTAATACAGGGTATTATGAGGCTACCAAAATGAACGAAAATCATATTTTGGAAAGCTTGCATTAGTCACAATGTAAAATGAGGACAGATTTAAACATGACACTTTTCCAGTGAGCAGACTTTCTAGAAGATGAAAGACTGGTGAAACAAATCCCAGTGTTTTCATAAAAAGAATATAAGGCTTTCAGACTTTCAATTTTTGTATGCCCCATAATCTTATTTTTCATATACGGTATAACAAAATTTTCAAAGGGTAGTAGTACAGTTCTTGAGGAATGGTTTATCTGAAAGCATCATAGCCTTATATCTTAAGGGGCTATTTCTTACCCCACGGGGTGTCCAAAGATGTGATTTTTGATGTGAGATTCCTTATATTTAGCTACTTAAAGCACTCCAAATATTCAGAGACAGTTTTCAGCCTTACCACAGAGAATGGCTTGCTGATATCACAAATTGGAAACCTGAGAATGGGGGGAAGATAAACAGTTCCCAGACAGACCTCCAATAGGCAACAGGGTCATGGAATCAACTAATAATGATGACAGTTGCGATTTATTGTGTGCTGTATCAAATGATGAACACACACACAGAGAGAGAGAGAGAGAGAGAGAGAGAGACTGATCATCTCTAATTCTCAGCAGATACTCTTATAACCATTTTACAGATGAGAATAATAAGGCTCATTAAGACAGTAATCTGCAGATCATCTAATTAGTAAGGAAGAAAGAGACTTGAACCGAGGACACGTCTAAAATTAGGAACTGAAGCATCTAGTCCCTTCAGAGTTGACACCCGACTTCTGGAAACGCAAGAGCAATGACTAGCTCTTTAGCAGGAGTTAAACAGAGTCAAGAAAAGAAATGCCTTCTAATGTTTAATCTTCTTACTCAGCCAATCTGCCACAAATTAAGGAGACTTCAGCGGATGGCTGTGGAGTGATTTTAATTACTACCCTTATCTGCCAGAGACAAAAGTAGCAAAGACTGCTAGTTTCCGGAGACAGCCCTTGCAATTGTGTGTGTGGAAAGTGAAGGGACTTTGCCAGGCAGTTTAAATGGAAACATGATCAACTACCTGCAGAGTCTGCCCTAGTACCAGAGGGACCACTCAAAGGTGTACAAAGACCTATTCCCCACACCATGTCAGCATGTACTAACAGAGGTGCTGATATTTGTTTAGGGAGAGGTTTGAAGGAAAGGGAGAGATTTATGTAATCCACTGGGACTAGTCGCATTTTCTGTAGATGACAGAAATTGAAGAGAGAGAAGCAGAAAGCTATTTTATCTGTATGTGAGTTGAACGTTATAGACTGAAAGAGGGATGGGTGTAGGGAGGGTTGGATTGGGGAGGCATGTGAATGAGTGTGAACTGGAGAATGAGAAATTGTGCAGAAGAGAATTGGAAAAGTATTTTTTAAAGCCTGTGGAAAATTATTGTCATAGTTATAAACTAAAACTAACAGGCAGACTTGATTAAAATTAAAATCAATTAATGAATTTGATATTGAGAGGGTAGAAAGGACATTTTCAAAGTACTGCTTTGATTCCCTGTTGCCTGCTGCATAAAACCCAAACTCCTTAGCCTGACATCCAAGATCTTCCAGAGCTCTTGACATTTTTATCATACTGTATGCTGAGAATTTCACTAGTAAGTTTTCTAACTGAACAGAGAGGTAACTGGTTTGCATTTTAGAAAGATCCCTGATGGCAATATAGAATAATAATAGAAGGAACTAGAAACTGTAAAGAGAGTGATTATTTAAGAAACTAGTGCAGCAGTTTAGTCTCAAAGATGATGAGGATATGAAATAAAATAATGAAAGTAGAAATGGGAATTGTGTTGGTCTTAGATTTCAAAATATCAACAAAAATCTATCCAAATTTATTCACATACAGAATGTTTTGTCTCAAGCTTAATTATATAAAATCTCTAGGCTCCATCTGAGATTGGGACTCGAGAGAAGAAAAGCAAACCCCTCTCTACTGGCTGGTTCATAACCCCCATCATAGAGTTGATGATGGTAGGAGCTTTGCAGATGATAAGCTAGATCTCAGTAGGTTTTCTGGTCTTATAGACAGGTGAGAGGATAGTAGGAGCTCTATATGTGAAGTTTCAAGATGGAAGAGGTGTTTGAAGTTTCTCAATCATAGGTTATATTTCGTTGCTTGAAGTTTTATCTACTCAGTTGGACATAGGCATAACATATAAAAGGATTAGCAGAAACCGGAGTTATAAGACCCATTGACCACCTTCTTCACCTAGGATCAGGATCCTATTTGTCGCAACTCTGGGGACTTCTCCACTTTCCTCTTATTTATCCCATTGCCTTCACAAGTAGTTTTTGCTGAATATTGCAGAGAATTATTTTGAAAACTATTTCAACCAAAAGTATACATATTACTTTTATTGAATGGTCTTCTCTGCCTTCATCTTAGAGCCTTCAAAGAGGTGAATTAAATTATAGAAATATACACTTGCATACACACAAACACATTTTTTTGCTTACCTATCAACCACTCTAAACTTAGTGATTTAAAAAAACATTTGTTATTTCTAAATTCTAATGAATTTTTGTGATGACTTGAGTCAGCAGGGAAATTCTGCTTCTGTGATGATGGCTGGGTCTATAGTCATTAGGGGACTTGGCTAGATGTCCAAGATGACTCATTCATGTGACTGGCAGGTTGGTGTTGGCTATCAGTTGGGGTCTCAGCTGGGTCTATTAATCAACAAACCTTTGCTCTCTTTGTGGCTTTCTCAAAGCAGGACATCCAGGTTCCCACAAAGCAACGTTTTAAAGGAGAAGTCCCAGTATGCAAGCACTTAGCAAATCTTCAATTGCATCTTTCTTGGTAAACATCCCATTGGCCAAGACCAGTCACGAGGTCAGCACACATCAGGGGGAAGGAAAGTAATCTTGATGTCAAGATTAGCATGAGCATATGGAAAGAGAGGATTGTTGAGGGTTACCTTTGGAAACTCTCTACTAAACACACACGTACTCATTTGTATACATTGTTAAAATGTGCATTTTAAAAGTACACAAAAGACTTTCCTGCATTGTAATGTTCATACATAACTATCCACACTCAGAATGTTGCAACCTGCATTTATAAACCAAAAGTAGAACCACTATAGAATGTCATATGTGTTCAAATGAGTGCCTCTGATAAACTGAGAATAGTCACCAGACTCGTTTTTATTGTAAAACATCAAGGAATTCATGACCATTGAGATAATGGGGTAAGGGGTGGAGCTTTGGGGAGGGCACCAAGGTCGGTTCTGCAGATTATGCTCTGTAGAGCATTGGCTCCGTTCCGAGATACCAGTGTATAAACAGCACCCCTCAGAGTTGGGCAGTGCAAAACCATCCACCGTGTCCCTGGCTCTATAGTTTCCAAGTCAGGATACTGGACAAACAGCAGTGCGAAATCCAGAAGTCAGCATAGGAGAGAAAACAATGGATTCCACTGTGGACATACTGGATTTGAGGGACCTGCCCAACATCCAGATCTAAGTGTGTGATGGGTAGTAGGAAATGTTCACATGCAGGTGTGTATGGCAGGGGAATAGATGAGGTCATCAAAGGAAAACAGGTTTGGGAAGAAGAAGACAAAGAGCCTGACACAACAGCCCTGGCATATGTGAGACAGAGAAGTGGGAAAGCCAGGGAAGCACTCTGAGAAAGAGCGTTCAGAAAGCCCCAGCAACTTGACATATATCTGCTGAAATGGGCAGAGCAATAAAAGCCCTTTCCCTATAATGAATGCCAAGATTTCTGCTTGAAAGAGGGCCAATTAACTTTCTATCGCTGTCTTTACACAAGCTCTCTGAGGGTCTCCCAGAGACAAGGTGTTAATTGACGGAAAAGCTGCTTTTTCCGTCCCACTTTCTCCCTGCTGTGCAGCATCAAGGATGACCTTAAATAAATGATAAGTTTGCCTTGCATGGTGCTTTACAGTTTACAGAGCATGTTCACTTACTTTATCTAATTTGCTCTCTACGGCAACCCTCTCAAGTACGCAGGGCAGGTATTCGTATCTTCATTTTACAGATGAGCAAACGGAAGCTGAGAGAAGTGATTATTCCAAAGTGGAACTGTCCTCTGGCTTCCAATTCAGTTCTGCTTCCGCTGAGCTGCTCGATTGCATTAAGGATCAAGTCCTTGTTTTTCATTCAGCCACGCAGATACCCAGGTTATCTAAACTGGGAATTTTCCGCCTTACAGTTATCAGCCTTGGCAGAGAAGATGTGGCAGGAGCTAGGACTCGAGGGTGGTTGATACCTGTCCTTCTGTGTTTTGATGACTCCCTTCTGTGTTTTGGTGACTCCATTCTACTCCCTGTCTTTCGTGGGCATGAGTTTCAGAGTTTGCTTTTTCCCCACACAATGAAGTTCTAATAAAGTGTGCTAGTTGCCATGACTTTAGAAGTATACCATATTATCATGTGCCAGTAGAAACATCTAAGAATAAACCATAATTAGGTAAAAACTAGAAGAGGAACAACATAGCTGACACTGTTCCAGAAGTTGTTATCTTTATGTGTCCACACTAACTTATATAGGGAGATATATAGGGAGAGATTTCTACTCTATGTTGCAATTCTCTAATCTCTTTTTAATATCAAAATTCCTCAAAATTGTAATTTATATAGTTAATTAATCTATGGAACTAGAATGGGAGATCAATAAGTAAGTACTTAAGGGCACCCAAATTAACCCCACCTGTGTCCCCCATACACCTGGCCCTACGCATTGCAAAGCTCTGACCATTCCACGCTAAAATCAGTCTGGATGCTATTAGAATACAGCCTCACTAAACAGAGTGTGACATGGCAGCATGCTGCTACATTTTGACTCCACTAACGAAGTGTGTTTTGGGAGAGCAATGCCAGTGTTCTCTGTGGGAAACGTACTGGCATTTCAAGGATAAGAGGGCAGAAAAGGTCTTAAGCGAATCAAAGAAGTTATGGAAAATGTAGCTTCCACCTAGAAATATGCAACGAAACATAGAGTTATTGAAAGTCACTTTCAGACGTGTTACTGTCCTGCTACATAAAGACCTTTATTAGCTACCATGCCGTGTGGCATGAGCCGATAAGTTCAGTTCCCTGTGGGTTCGAGCAGACAGCCAGGCCTAGAGCATGCCTGCAGCAAGTTGATGTACTAACAAAGAGAAAAACCTATCTAGGCTGACTGTTCAAATGTCAGCCTGCTACAAATAGTCTTCAACGAATTTTAACATCACCCCAATAAATACACTTCATTAGTACGGTATATTTGATTTAAGAGTTTCAATCAATATGTATATAGAGTCAGAGGATAATTAAGACTTCTGATTACTTATATTTTGTTATAAAAATACCATATGAGCATTACTTTTTAGAAATGTTAATATTAAGTTAAACATTTTAAAGAGCTGAAATGTATTTTTCTTTATTCCATATCCCTTAGTATTGAATAACTTGGTAGTATTTTATTTAACTTTATTATTAAATTTTATACTTAATCATTTAAACATTTGAACCAAATAAAGCAAAAGAGATTCATTTTATTCCCAATTTTAAGCAGAGAATTTTCTTCAGCAATAAAAATATCTTATGATCAGATGGACAAAATTTGACTTAAACATGAGTTGTACAACCATTGCATAGCATGGTCTTTACTAAAATATTTGTAGAACACTGTATTATCAATTGCACAAAGGTCCAAATCTGTGAAAAGACAGCTATATATGATATGATTTATATTTAAGCTATACCATAGCAATGGTTTTCCATTCGTATCCTCTATATTGACAAGGAGAATTAAGCTGTGAATGCAATGGCAGGCATAGCCAAATGTTGATGAAATATAGCCATGGACACCTAAGTAAAGATTTGCGAAGTCATAGACTTTTGTTAAATGAATATGTCACTAAAATTGGTAACTCATTAGCAGTTTGGTTAGTGGAATTCCTAGGTCATAGCTATCAAACTGCACTATTCTTTTACAACTTTTAATCAGCATAAGAAAGTGAAGCTCTATTGGAAAAATAGAGACCCTTGGTGACATTTGAGAGTAGTGTCATTAAAGTGAAGGACTGGAACAGAGTGGATTGCAAGAAAATGAATCTAGCAGATACACACTCATCATCTGAGAAAACAGATAAAGAAATGAAAAAGAAACTAAGACAATAACTAATAGGATAAGGAATGGAAAGGGCAAGACAAGGTTTATTGAGATGAAGGTCTAACTATGTTTAAAGCAGAAGCTAAAAGTCAATAAAAGAAGAAGTTGGAACATTGTGGAGGAGAAGAGGGTAAACGTAAAAACAAAAATGTATCATGCATTGTTAGGATTTCAGTTCACTAATTGTTTCCTTAGCTTTTCTCAAGCAAACAGTTAAGGCCCTTAAGCTGGTAGAAACAGAAAGGGAAAGCAAATAGCCACAGTTGCATAGGGCTCTTATAATATTCATTTGATGGTATCCTCTCTCTTTTCTCCCATCAGACCCAGAGCACAGAAGAGGGAGGGAAAGAACAAGAAACTACTGGCTGCTGACTTGCCCTATTTGACTCACTTGTCCTGCAGGGTCAAGAAGGGCAGTGAAAGCTGTCCATAAAGACGTTTTCCTTTTGCAGTGACTTACTCCAAGCTTTTAGTCATTGAACTGGGAGTAACTATGAGTTGATACAGTGACACGAGGAACACAGACTAGCTGCAAGGTAGATTTCCGACCCTTTCCATCGGGCCATCTGTCCTCTGTGTATCCTCTGCTTATTCCCTGCCTTGATGGGTCTTCTTTCTTCTATCTCAAATGCTTTTCCTCACCTAAGGCTTCAAGGGCAGAGAACTCATAGCTAATACTCTCTCTGCCATCATATTAAGTCAATATTCTCAAATTTTCTTTTTCATAGTAATAACATGAGGAGCTTGTATGTCCCACACCCAGAAATTCTGGTCCAAAAAGTGTGGTGTAGGGCCCAGGGTTGTTCTTTTATTGTTTTGTTTTGTTTTTCAACTTACAAAGCAAAATTTAATGATCCTCAATCCTCTGTTTCAATGTCAAATAAATCATCTTTTCCTCTCTGAATGCTTAGATGTAAGATTCATTTATTCAGCAGATATTTATTGACTGTCTTACACATTCCAAGTACTGTTGTGGGAGATATGGTAGTGAAAAAAATTGAATCCCTGCTCTTATGAAGCTGAGTTCCTTGTGTGGCAGACAGATCATAAACACATATCTAACGTGGAAAGAGGATTGACCGAGGTTTGGAGGCAGAGAGGTGCAATTTCATTTAGCGTGGTCAAGGAAAGTATTTCTCAAGGTAGCATTTAAGCAAATCCTGAATTAAGTCAAAGAGGGAACCATGCAGATATATACAGGGATAAAATTCGGGGCAGAGGTAACAGTAAATGCAAAGATCCTGAGATGGAAATGGATGTGGATAAATTAAAGTTTTTAAAGTATGACAAGAATAGGATTAGATAAATCGAGCATAATCTCTATTCTATATTTTTATAGAATTTCTTTGTTTTCTATATTTGCCTCTGAAATTTAAAAATGTGCTAAATGGATCTCAGTCATCCTTTTAGACACTAATTGGCTATTTAGAACCATTAGAAAAACATTATATCAACTTTTAATAATTAAAATTTTACGCGGTAATTTTTTGGATGTTCTTTTTAACAAGTGCACTAGGTGGTTGTCATTTAGATGATCTAAAAGTCACATCTTGAGAGATCATCCTAAGTGATGTACAGGGATGAACTTCTTATGTGTGTATGTTACTCTTAGCTGATAGCTTTGATTTTGTGTTTCATGTGTATGAGAATCCATACTCCAAACAGCATTTCCATAGCGCTCTTGACCTAGCAGCAGGGCGATTCAGGTTAAAGTTGGTGCTTCCCACTAATAAAGATGCGCCCACTACACTGAGTCTTCTCATGTGGGATCCAAGATCACCGTGGAAGTCACTGGCATCAGAAAAAAGGAAGCACACCTAGACCCTGCATTATTTGAGGAAAAATAAGGAGTACAGTGTGGATTCAAGTGTTCGGCAGAGCTAAAGGAGAAAGAGGTAGATCTTTCCAGATCTTCTTCATCTTCTCAGTGTAATAGCCCAGCAAGGCCAACAGCTGAAGGCGAAGCTTGTACAAGAAGAGAAAAGAGACTTGATGTGGAGCTCAGTAGGGAATTAATGAGGATATTCTATACTCCTGTGAATTAGAATTTCCCAATGTGAAGAATTTTAAATCATAAATTCCTGAATTTTGCATGGTCTTTGAAAAATCCTGTTATGATATTTATTGTTTCTTTTATTAATTAAGTCAAAAATTTTGAAAATGTGAGTGTTGGCATACTGCAATTACCAAATAAGAGCCATTTTTATGACTTGCCTGCTAGGTGAGAAAACATGACAGAATGATTAATTCTGTTTCTATTACAATCACTTATCTTTCCCATACACTCCTAATGGGGCTAGAGAGATAAAACCCACTCTGCTGTTCTCATTTGATGATACTTTATTAAGATTGGCTTCAAAATTATTGACCTATTTCTGGCAATTTTCAAATTTATACTAAGGTTTTGATCATTAAAATAAAATAAATCAAACTTGATAAAAAAAAAAAAAGCTGATTCCACTGCTCAATAAGAGAAGATAAAAGTTAAAAAAGAGAAGTATTTAGCACTAGTTCTAATAAAGATAAAAATCACCTAACCAAATGATTGTGTTTCTCTTTTTGTGAGTTAAAATATCTTAAGTTTTAACTTAAAACCTAAAAGTTCCATTCCTGCAAATTAAGTGGTGACATCAACCTTTTTCTACATCATGACATAGCATATATGCCTAAACACATCTATTTCATTCTATATAAATAATTGGGTTTCTGGCTGGATACAGTGGCTCAACCTGTAATCCCAGCACTGTGGGAGACCAAAGCGAGAGGATTGCCTGAGCCCAGGAGTTCGAGACCAGCCTGGGTAAATTGATGAAACCTCATCTCTACAACAAATCACAAAAAGTAGCCAGGCATGGTGGCGTGTGTCTGTAGTTTCAGCTCCTTGGAAGGCTGAAGCAGAAGGATCGCCTAAGCCCAGCAGATCGATGGCCATGAGTGTGCCACTGCACTCCAGCCTTGGTGACAAGAGTAAGACTCCAACTCAAAAATAATAATAATAATGTTTTTTTGTTCTGCAGTGGAGCCTACAGACCCCGGCCACTACATTATTGTTACATATTCAAGGTTCCCAGGTAAATCCCTGGATGCTGAGTGCTGTTTCTGACCCTGCAGAATGATCTAAAGAAATTATATTAAATTATATGTTTTCAAACAATCTGACTAATATTCCACCAGTTATTACAGGTAATATTACTAGATTTCAAACGATTCTTACTCCCTTTGGATAGAAGGTTAAAATTCCTGAGGACTTTCATTCATTTTTTTAGGGAATAAATTTTTCTTTACAGACATGGAACTAAAATTTTCTGCTATTATAAACTCTTGGACACAGGCCTTTTCTCGTTGATGCTATTTAAAATCTGCAGTAACCGATTCATGACTCACAACAAACTGGGTCATGCTGGCTAAACAGATGCAGAGCTGACACCCATCTGACTCCTACAGGAGTTTCTAACCTGCCTGACACCACACCTCTGCCTCTCAAGTCAACCCAGGGAACTGCTGGACTGAAGAGGTTGCTGCCTCTCTCCTGGAGGTGGATTAGTCACAACATGGTGACTAAGGACACATCCCTGAAACCTGACCACTCCATGAAACTGGCATGCAGGCTCTTGCTAACACAGCTTTCTTCTTTGGGAACTCTTGTGGGCCTTGCTACCCAGCTCTGTTTCATCCACCTCCTCGTTGTGTTTCTTGCTCTCAACACACTTGAATGCCCACCCATGCATGGGCCACCTTTATTCTGCCCTTTACTGCCGGCTGAGTTCCCTTCCTTTCTGATGTTATGAAGAGACACATTGATGCAGTTTCTACTGACAAAAGATTAGAGAGGATATTATTACTGAACTTCCACAGTTGTGCATCTAGAGCTCTCAAATTGCCAATATTACTTTCCACCTTGTACAGAAGTTATTTATATGCATGGCCTCTTTCTCACTATCGAGTAGGATACCAGCCTCTCCTGATAGTGTGAACTACCCATGGGCATGAGCCATTTTGTTCCTCTTTGCATGTCTAAATCACGGATGGGCATTCATGAACATTTATTGAAAAAATGAGTACCAAGGAAATACTATTCTCTCAATTCTCATTTTTTTTTCTGATGATGATTTTCTTTCTTTTTTTTTTTCCTTTTTTAGGTCATTTAATCTCTATCTCATTTTATTTTGCTATGAAATAGAATAGATGTCAGTCTTCCATGAAAAAGTAGCAAGTTTGTGTGTGATGTTTTATCAAAATCTTATATGAGCACAACCAGTAATTCCTGAGAATTCATGGACCAAGGATTGAAAATAAGGATCCCAAATTGCATACTGGTTCTATTTCTAGTTCATTAATGGTGGTTGATACTTAATTCCCATACTCAGATTCTCTGCTTATGGGGTGAGGAGAATCATAACTTCCTCCGTCCCCTGTATTCTAAAGTACAATGACAAGTAGGTGGATATAAAAGAATATATTATTAGTTTCTTTTTCAATGGCTATTTTTCAAATAAGGTACTGAAAGCATAGTAAAAACAATAGAGACTGACTTCTTTCTGATACAGTCAAAATTCACTAAGGGGAAATCGGCATAAATCTGAATTACAGAACATCTTAACAAAAATAGCAATTTATATGAATCAAGCATCTTCAATAGTATACTGTTGACCAGAAATTGTGAGAAAATAGAATTCCTTAGGCATTTTCTATAGCAAATATAAAAATTATGTATAATTATCATAATTATTGTCTTATACAAAAATATTTATCAAGTATATTTTTATTCCAAATATTAGAACTACCATCATTATTATATTATAAAAAAAGTTTCTAAAGTATGTTTTTAATCATAATAAACTTTTCCTAAGTTATTTTATTAATTTTTTTACAAAATTTTTTTGTGGGTAAGGGAAGAGTACGCTTGAGCCTACCTTATCTAAGCTTTTTGCAAATACTGAATTAGTTAAGTCTGTAATAACTCTTTCTCGATTGCTTATGTTATTATTACCAAAATGAAATTATGTTTTAAAACAGTTTGACTAATATTTGACGTTATTACAGATAACATTACCATATTTCAAGTGATTCCTATTTCCTGTGACTAGTAGATTAAAATCCCTAAGTACATTATTCGCTTTTTAGCCTATAACTTATTCTTTTCATAAATTTAACTAAAATGTTTGTTCATTATAAACTATTGGACACTTGGACATGAGACTTTTCTTATTGATGCTATTTAAAATATTCAATAACCAATTTGCTACCCACAACAAAACAGGTCACATTGGAACCAGAATATATTTATTCTTCTTCACTGGGTGAGCCACTAATCAATGCTCTCCAAGTACAATATTTTTATTCAGAATTCCAAGACTGTCCTTCAGAATGACAGCATCACTCATGGGAACTTAATAAGTATAATATGGTAGGGAAAGATGAAATGATTTATTCTGACAGAAATGTCCAAATATACCTGCGGGATGTTGCACTTGAGAATGCACCCTACTGTGCTGTATAATATTGATGACCCAGGGCCATGCTCTCCTAGTTGTAGAAGGTCTGAACAATGCAGTTTCGTTGCTATAAGATTCTCCAAAATTGCTTCACAGAGACTCTCAGACAATTTCAGAATTCCCTCTTTAACTCTTATTAATGTTAAAATAGTACAAATATCTCACTAACTCAGAACACAGTGACAAGTTTGTGCATTTGTTAGAAATCTGCAGTCTGATAAAGAAATAGGGATCTGAACTGCTTCTCCATTCTCGTGTCCCTGTGGTTCCACAAATTGTCCCTTTTCATCTATTATTAACTAAGAGTTTTTGACCTTTTCTTGCATTTGTAGACCTTTTCATAATCAACTATCCTAAATCCTCAAGAAAATATATTTTTGCCCTTCATGACATAGGGAAATCTCTAAAAACAAGCAAATGAGTCAGCCTGTATAGAAATGACTACTTATTTATTTAAAAACCCTGCATACACATTTTAATTGTTTCAAATTTTAAGAATCCAGTTTGCTCCACAGCAAAATTCATATGAGTAACATTCCTCTATGCATTTTAATGGTTTCTCTTTAGTTCCTATTTAATTGTGATATGATATTTCACTGGTAAAGTCAACATTCAGATGTCTGAACTAAAGATGGAGTATAGAGTGAGTTTTCCCAGAAAAATTTTTAAATCTTTTAAAAATATTTTCACTCATATACACAATGGAATACTACGCAGCCATAAGAAAGAACGAAATCATGAATTTCGCAGCAACCTGGATGGAACTAGAGTCTATAATACTGAGTGGCCTCTCACAGAAACAAAAAACTGAGTATCACATGTTCTCACTCATATAGTAGACCTTGATCACCCAATGTACTACCACAAGAAAATGACTGACAGTGGTGGGAAACGATGGGGGGGTGGGAGGGATAGGGGAAGCAATTAATGGCAG
>CAUYQG010129046.1:0-28279 GCA_963574415.1 Tarsius wallacei
CATTTGTACTTTCACCTTAATTTGAAATAAAAGCAATGAAAGTTTTATTATATACTCTATTTACATATATTTGCTTTTTTTTCTTTATTATCTTTTGCACATTTATTTTATACCCTGAAACTTTGTCAAAGTCCTTTATCAGTGCAAGGTTTTGACAGATTCTCTTGGGTTATCAAGGTATAGGATCATGTCACCTGCAAAGAGGCATAACTTCCTCTTTTTCTATTTGGATACCCTTTATTTCTTTCCCTTGTCTGATTGCTCTAGCTAAGCCTTCCAACACTATGGAACACCCAATAGGAGGGGTGAGAGTAGGCAGTCTTGTCTTGTTTCAGTTTTCAGGTGAAATGGTTCCAATTTCTGTCTGTTTAGCAGTATGTTGGCTCTGGGTTTCTGGTAGATGGCTCTTACTATTTTGAGGTATGTTCCATCTATGCCTAGGTGTTCAAGGGTTTTTATCAAAAAGGGATGCTGGATTTTATCTAAAGCTTTTCCTGCATCTAATGATATAATCTTGTGGTTCTTGTTTTTACATCTGTTGATATATTTAATTATGCTTATGGTCTTGCGGATGTTGAACCAGCCCTGTATCCTGGGGATGAAACCTACTTAGTCATGGTGGATGATTTTTGAGATGTGTAGTTGCATCTGATTTGCTAGAATCTTGTTGAGAATTTTAGCATCTATGTTCATTAAGGCTATTGGTCTGTAGTTTTATTTCTTTGTTGGATTATTACCTGGTTTGAGTATCAATGTGATTTTAGCTTCATAAAATGATCTGGGGAGAGTTCTGTCTTTTTTGATTGCCTGGAATACTTTTAATAGGATGGGTATCAGTTCCTCGTTGTATGTTTTGTAGAATTCTGCTGGAAAGCTGTCTGGTTCGGGACTTTTTTTTTTTTTTAGGTAGTTTTCATATAATGAAGTCAATTTCCTGGGTTGTTATTGGTCTATTTAGGGACTTGATTTCTTCTTGTTTCAACCTTGGAAGGTTGTGTGATGTCAGACAATCCTCCATTTCATTTAGGTTTTCCAACAAGCGTGCATAGTAATCTCTGATAATCTTTTGTATTTCTTCAGGATCAGTTGTGACTTGATCTTTTCCATTTCTGATTGAGTTTATTTAGACTTTTTCTCTCTTTTTTCTTGGTGAATCTGGCTAGGGGTCCATCAATCTTGTTTATCCTTTCAAAGAACGAGCTTTTTGTTTCATTGATCTTTTTCTATGATATTTTTATCTTCCATGTCCTGCATTTAGGCTTTTATTTTGGTGATCTGGATTCTTCTGCTGAAGTTAGGAATTTGTTGGTCTTCTTTTTCCAGCTCCCTTAGGTTACTTGTTAGGCTGTTAATGTGGTCGTTCCATTTTCTTCATGTGTGTATGTGAAATATGAATTTTCCTCTTAGTACTGATTTCATGGCATCCTAGAAGTTTTGGTAAAATGTTTCTTCATTTTCATTTGTTTCCAGGAATCTTTTAATTTCTGTGTTGACCCAGGAGTTGTTCAGCATTATGTTGTTTAGTGTCTATGTCTGTGGGTTTTGGGGAAACTTTGTTGGTGTTGATATTTAGTTTTATTCCACTGTGGTCTGAGAAGGTGTATGGCAGTATTTCAATCTTATGAAATTTGTTTATGCTTGATTTATGGCCAAGAATTTGGTTAATCTTGAAGTACATTCCATGTGGTGATGAGTAGAATGTTTATTTCATGGTTGTGGATGGAGTGTTCTGTAGGTATCTATTAAGTCCATTTGGTGGTCAAGTGTCAAGTTGAGGTTCCTGAACTCTTTGTTATATTTTTGCCTCCATGATCTATCTAGGGTTAATAGTGGGATATTAAAATCCTCAGTTTTGATAGGGTTACAGTCAATATCTTTTTTTAGTTTTACCTAGCAACTGCTTTATAAAAGCTGGTACTCCTATGTTGGGTGCATATATGTTTAAGATTGATATTTCTTGTTGATGAATTGAACCTTTTATCATTATGTAGTGTCCTTCTGTGTCTTTTTAAATTTTCATAACTTGAAGGTTATTTTGTCTGATATTAAGATTGCAACTTCTGCTTTCTTTTGTGTTCCATACACCTGAACGTTTGTTTTCCATACTCTAACTTTGAGTCTGTGAGTGTCCATTCTGGTCAGATGTGTCTCCTGAAGACAGGATATTGCTGCATCATGTTTTTATTTTATCTAGTTTTCCATTCTATGTCTTTTCAGTGGTGCATTTAGTCCATTCACATTCAGGCTGGTGATTGAGTTGTGTGAGTTTATCCCTGTCATGGGGTTTTTATAGAGTTTGTTGTTGTTTGTTTGTTGGTTTTCTTTTGATTTTGGGGCTATGTGTATGTTTTCAATCTTGCAGTCACAATGCATGCTTTATTGGTTCTTTGTTTTCCTGCATTCTTGGGAGGAATGTGATTGTTCTTTTTTTTCTTTCTTTCTTCTGTGCTTAATATCTTCCTAAGTGTTTCTTGTAGAGCTGGTCTGGAGGCAGCATACATTCTTAGGGATTGAATGTCTGGGAAGGATTTTAATTCTCCATCTTGATGAAGCTTAGTTAGCTGGGTAGGAAATTTTTGGTTGGAATTGTTTATTTTTGAGTTTTTTTTTTTTTTGAGTTGGAGTCTCACTCTGTCGCCCATGCTGGAGTGCAGTGGCCGCTCCCGGCCACCGCAGCCTCGACCTGCTGGGCTCCGGCAATCCTTCCGCCTCAGCCTTCTGAGTAGCTGGAACTACAGGCACGTGCTACCACGCCCAGCTAATTTTTTGATTTAGGGGGCTTAGGCAATCCACTCACCTCAGCCTCCCAAGGCGCGGGATTACAGGCTGAGCCACCGAGCCCGGCTTATTTTTGAGTATTTTAAAGATAGGACTCTAGTCTCGTCTAGTCATTTAGTATTTCTGTAGCTAAGTCTGCTGCTATTCTAATTGGTCTTCCCTGGTAGGTAGACTGATCTTTCTCTCTCTCTGCCTTCAAGATTTTTCTTTTATACCTACTTTGCATAAGCAAATTACTGTGTGTCTTAGAGTTGGCCTTCTCATTTGATACCTTGCAGGGGTTCTCTTATGTTATGATTGTCTCATCTCTGATGAGATGCAGTAAGATTTCTGGAATTTTTTTCCATGCTGCTCTCATTCTCCTTATCTGCTTCAGGGATGCCTATCAGTATCAGTCTTAGGTTTGGTCTCTTAATATAGTCACATACCTCCTGAAGTCTTTGTTCTGTATTTTTAAGCTTCCTTTCTATATTTTTAACAGATTGAGTTAATTCCAAATTTTGGTCTTCAAGCTCTGAGATTTTTTCTTCTTCCGGGTTCATTCTGCTTTCCATGCTTATCAGCTTATTTATTTCATTTACTGTATTCTTTATAGCTTTCATGTCAGTCATTAATTCTTTCATATTTTCATCTTACTTTTCTTGTTCATTTTTTTCCATCCATTCCTTGATCTCTACATCTGTGGTCTGAGACCAGTCGATCTGGGTTCTCTTCCTTCTTTTTTGAATTCCAGAGTCTGTATACTCATGAACTATCCTTTTTGAACTTTGTGTGGTGCCTGTGTTTCTTCTTTGATTTTTCTTCATTTGTGATAGATTTTTCTTTTATCTTGACTTCCATTGCTCAGTGAGAAAGGGAGTAATTTTCATTCTTTTTGCTCAACCCCCTATTCTTCCTTTGCTAAAGCCTTCAGACTAGTTCATTTTGGAGTTGGGTTGGAGGTGGGGAGCTATGTTACTCCCTTGCAGATTTGAGATTTGAATGAGGTGTGTTAGGGGTGCTAAGATTCAATTGCTGTCTGTAGATCACAATGTTTGCTGATCAGTGTGCAGGACCCTGGGGATCCACTTCCCACCACCTTGCAGTATGTCCATGCAGTGGGAACATAGGTATCTTCCCTGGGTACAAGATAACATGAGAGAACGGAAAGGAGTTAAGAAAAAGAGAACAGAGAGGTGATGACCATGGAGAGAATGAAGTAGAGGAGGAAAAAGATACAAACTGTCAAACATGTAGCCAAGAAAAAACAGAGGGAAAAAGAAAGAAGAAAAAAAAAAGACAAAACAATAACAAAGCAATTAAGGGGGAAGAAAAAAAACCCAAAGAAAACACTAATATAAGGATATTTTCACACTAATATATACTCTTATTGGAAGGAAAGGAGAAAGGGTAAAACAGAATGAAATGCACACTCCCAACAAGCTGTATTAAAAAAAAAAAAGGCAAGTAGAATCATGAACGCGCGCGCAAACACACACACACACACACACACACACACACACACACACACACACACACACACTTTTGTAATCCTTGAGCACCCTCTTGTGGCAATTTCCAAGATTTCTAGTTTCTTATAGGTGTGACCTAAGCACTGCTTCTCTTAGATCATAACAAAGGGGAGGAGTTTCGGAAGGGTGGGATTTTTGACTTCTAAATCTGTGCCCCTGCTCACCCCTGTAGTTGGGGAAAGGCTGCGAAGTGCCTCCAGCTGATTCACCTATGTTTAGCGCTCTCCGTGTGTGCTACTGATGACAATGCCCACCTAAATCACATGTCTTGCAAATCACTGGGAGAAGGATGCAGGGTCACTTTATGACTCACGGCCACTGGGCCTGGGTTCTTCAGTTGCAGCTGCAGACCGCAAATGCTTCATTTGGGGGATGGGGGCGTCTGGGTCTCCTCAGTTAGGACTCTGAACGGGTTTCTTTGGTATATTTTCTTGCAGTTCCTGTTGCCAGTGTCCTGTCACCGAAGGCTGCAGTGGCTGCTGGCACTGGCAGCAGGCGGTCCTCGCCATTTTATTTCCCCCCTTTTTTTTGTTTTTCCTGAGTAGTGTTGCAGAGATGGTGCCTGCCTCTGAGCAGTAGAGTGTGCTGGGGTCCAAGCAGCTTCACAGGGCAGTGGCCTAAGCAGGAGAACTCAGGCCTCTAGTTTCCACATCTCCACTTGATCAAACATTCGCACACCCCTTTGCTGACACCCTAGGATGAATATTCGTCTCTGAACCTGCTAATTTATGTGGAGACTCATGCACTCTGATTGCCTTCATTGCCATGTTGGAATGTCCTTTTTTTTTCTGTATTATCTGTTGTTTTTTAGTGATTTCTCTGTTATCACTTCATTAATATACTGTTCTGTCATCGTAAATTTATAAAATTTATTTATTCATTGATTTATGTTTACTTCAGTAGATTTACGAGGTACAGCTGGTTTTTGGTTACCTGGATGCATCGTATAGTGGCAAAGATGTTTGGACTCTAAGTGTACCAACCATCCCACATCTGTGTACCTTGTACTAGATGGGTAATTTTTCATCACTATTGCTTCCTACCCTCCCATTCTGAGCCTCCAATATCCATTACATCATTCTATATGCCTTTGCAGATACTTAGTTTAGTTGTCACTACTAAGTGAGAACATGTAGTATTTGGTTTTCTATTCCTGTATTACCTCATTTAAGATGATGGTCTCCAATTCCATCCAAGTTCCTGCAAAAGACATTATTCCATTTTTTAAATGGCTGAATAACATTCCATGGGTGTGTGTGTGTATCACGTTTTCATTATCTTCTGATCAGTTGATGGACATTTAAGATGATTCCACATCTTTGCAATTGTGAATTGTGCTGGGAATAAACTTATACGTGAAGGTGTCTTTTTGTGTAACAACCTCTTTTCCTTTGAGTACTATTAAATGATGGGATTGCTGGGTTGAATGATAGACCTACTCTTAGTTCTTTGAGATATAGCCATACTGGTAGGTTGTACTAGCTTACAGGCTCTCCAACTGTGTATAAGAATTCTTATTGAACTGTATCTGCATGAATATCTATTGTTTTTTATATTTTTTTATTAATGGCCATTTTGACTGGGGTAAGGTGGTGTCTCATTTTGATTTGAATTTGTATTTCTCCAATGATTAGATGTTGTGTATTTTTTCATATCGTTTGTTGGCCATTTGTACATCTTTTTTTGAAAGATGTCTGGTCATATAATTTGCCCACTTTTTAAAGGATTATTGGCTTTGGTTTTTTTATTGCTGATTTGTTTGAGTTCTTTGTAGATTCTGGATATTAGCCCTTTGTTAAATATATATCTTCTCCCATTTTGTAGGTTGCCTACTTACTCTGTTGATTATCTCATTTATTGTACAAAAGCATCTTAGTTTAATTGCGTCCCACTTGTTTATTTTTGCTTCTGTTGCATTTGTTTTCAGGGTCTTAGCCATAAATGCTTTGCCTAGGACAATGTCCTAAAGAGTTTTTCTTCTACAATTTTTACAGTTTCTGGTCTGACATTTGTCTTTAATCCATTTTGAGTTCATTTTTGTATACAGTGAGATACGAATCAAGTTTTATCTTTCTGCATGTGGTTATCCAATTTTACCAGCACCATTTGTTGAAAAGGATGTGCTTTCCCCAACATACGTTTTATCTGCTTTGTTGAGGATCATTTGATTGTAGGTCTTTGGGTTTATTTCTGGATTCCCTACTCTGTTCCATTGGTTCATGTATCTGCTTTTGTACATAACTTTTATTAAAGTGAATAATTTTTATGTATTTTCTATGCATTTGTATTTTATATATTTGTTGGGTATTATAAATAGGAGTTTTATTTATATTATAGTTTTAGGGGGTTTTTTTTTCCTTTTCACATATGGAAACCATTGTTTGCATATGCATAATGAAATTGGCCTGTTTCTTGATAGCATATTCTTTTTTAAAACGTTTGTAATTTTGTTTGTTGCTGTTCAAGTAGATAATTGCATTATCTGAAAATACTATATTGACTCATTTTTTTTCCTAACTCAATTGGGCGTCACCTTCAAACCTACACAAGATCAAAGCAGTGATAATGGCAACACTTGTCTTAGTCCCATCTCAAATGCAATACTTCCAGTCTAGCATATTGCAATTGAATGGCTTGAAGGCTTAAACTAATTCTATGATGGTAATAAAACATATTTATGTTTCAACTTTAGGAAGAGATTTAATATTTAGGAATTAGATCTTAAATTTTATCAATTATTGTTTCTATCCACATGGGCCTTTCACTTACGATAATTTACATTAAATATTTTCAAATATTGAACAATCCTTTCATTTCTTAAAGGAACTCCACTCATTTTATATTTTAAAATGTAAAATATGATATAAAGTTTTTAAAAACATTCTTAAATACAACTATATTTTAACATTATTTTAAAAATAATACTTTTGGATTTAGTTTGCTAGCATTTATTTTTAAAGTATACCTCTGTAGTACTAAGTTTGAATAGTTTTAGGTTTTTGGCAGGCTTTTATTTTTAGTGATTCAGGAGGGCTTACAATATACATCTTCAACTTAATACAGTAAAATTTCAAATATTATAATACTTCATGTAGAGTTTAAGAAATTTACAACAGATATACATCCTTTTTCTCTCTTGTATCCTTAGGGTTATAAACCACAAAATACACTTTAGATTTATCCTGTTTATTATTTCTTGTGAATTTCATTATTTTATGCAAATCCATATTTCCATCTGATACTGTATTTCTTCTGCTTGAAGAAATATTTTTAGGATTTCTTATAGCCTTGTAATGAAATTTTAATTTATTTATTTTTTTAATTATTCAATATTTTTTATTATGATATTGTGGGGTACAGTTAAGGATTAGGTATACAAATATGCTTCGTTCAGGTACCCTTGTTGAAATTTTAATTTAAATATATTGTTTTATATTTTGTTCTTCTGAAAAAGTCTTTTTACTTTCACTTTTGGAAGATATTTTTATCGATTATGGAATAGCTTTTTCCTTTCAGTATTTTGAACGTGTTCCATTATCTTTGTTTTGCATTGTTTTGAATGACAAATCTGCTGTAATTCCTATCTTTGTTTTTCTACATATAATGTTACCTTTATCTCTGGTTGTCCTTAAGATTTTTTTATTGGGCTTTGATGTCCTACCAGTTGACTATAATATGTCTAAGTATGCTTTAGTTTGAGTTTGACTTGTGTCCTCTAGGCTTCTTGGATGTGTGGTTTGTTGCCTTTTCATTGATTTTGAAAAATGACTTCTCTCTACATATTTACATAGCTTTTTACATATTTACTATATGTTTAATACCTATTTATTTAATATCTGTTTATATATTTCTCTTCCTCATCATCTGTCTATTCTGCTTTTGGAATTCCAATTATATTTATACTATTGTCCCACAGTGCTATTATTCTCTACTTAGCATCTTTTTTCTTTTTGTGTGTTTGTTGTACTTTGAATATTCCTTATTGCTCTATCTTTAAGTGTACTGACAACTTCCTCAATTTTGTTTAGTCTGCTTATAAGTTCATTCAATAATTTTTCATTTTTGATATTGTGTGTTTTCTCTAGTATTTCTATTTCCTGGATTTACTAGAATTTTTCATTTTTATAGTTTTAAAAATGCATTGATTCTAACATTTTCACTAAGTGCTTTAACATATTAATCATAGTTATTCAGGCAATTTTTGGTTTTTTCTTATTTTAATATTAGTAAATTGGATTTTTTTCTAAGACTTTGCCATTTTATCTAAATTGTCTAATTTACTGGCATAAAGATTTTTCACATATTATCTTTTACATAGTAATAGAATTTGGAGTGATGTCTTTGTCACCCTTGATATTGATAATTTGTGTTTTCTCTTTTTCCTTGATCATTATTTCTAAGGAGCTGTCAATTATATTATTTTTTAAAAATAAACCAACTTTTGACTTTGTTGATTTATTGATTGTATAAGAGAAATGGAGAGGGGGGAGAGAGAGAGGAAAATAAAAGTCATTTTAGCCATATTCCCAGAGCTCAGCAGGTCGAGGCTGTGGTGGCCGGGAGCGAGTACTGCACTCCAGTCTGGGTGACAGAGTGAGACTCCAACTCAAAAAAAAAAAAAAAAAAAAAGAATTATGCAACTGGATGCCTTTGGAGAATCTGAAAAACTTTTAAGTATCCATTCCATGGATATTTTTATTTGTTTAATTTTTTTAATAGTGTAATAATGTTGATTAATTATACAGAATATAAAAAATAGATTTTTTAATGAATAAGATACTTATTAAATATTGAAAGTGAAGAAAAGTGTTTGGCTATGGTTAGTGAAAACAGTGGATATTGAAGACTAACTTCTGAATAAAAGATTATCTGTTTCTTAAAAATTGAAACAGAATGTATTAGTAAAAAAGATAGAGAGTCGCCATTATTTTTACTCTGTGGACAATGAGAAAGTGGAATATTTGCTCAGTTTACCGGTATTGACTAGACTGAATAACTCAATGGCCAGTTTTCAAGTCAGTATAGTGCTGTGGTTAAAATAATGGTTTTAAAGAAGATGTGAATGGGTGATGAATGAGAAGGCCTTCGTCTCACCTATGATTTATTGAAAGAAAAAAGAGAACCAGTAGCCCAAAGGAAATAATTAAGAGTTTTATTCTCTGGTTTAAAACTGATGTAAATCAGTTTTAATTCTTCCAAATCTAAACCTCTTTTTCAATCATTGATTGAGAGATGAAGAAAAATCCATTATAGTATAACCTATTAGTGCTTCATAACACAGATGTCAGTATTTTGAAAGACAGTGTAATTTGTTTGTCAGCTAAAAAAAAGTATTTCTCAAGATTTTTTGCTTTTATTTACTGGATAAACTTATTTGTGACATGACCAATGCTCAATTTATCTTCTCCTGATTCTCTTTTACCTATAAAACACTAAGCCACAGTGTCTTGTTTAAGGGTTTGGGCATAGTTACAGTTGCAATGTAATATCTAATTAGACATTATTGCATTGATTATTTTCATTGACCATAGCCACATGGAAATTTGATTTAATTTTTCATATTTGCATCACGGATCTGCAATTGCAAAGTTATGATTCAATATGTTTAATTATTATTAATCTCTAAGAACATTAATATAGAAATATTTTTTGCTCTAGCAGCAAATCCTAACCAAAACAAAGCAAACTTTGAAATCACCTTTTCCTTATTGCTCTATATCACTCCTGTACTGATTCAGCTCTCAAGTTCGATTAAACTTATATTCAAAGTGTTTCTTCTCCATTTTGTCACATCATCGCTGCTTAATTTTTGCAATATCCCCTTAGCCAATCCTCCACTGCTCTCTTCGTATTCCAATCCCAGTCTAAATCAACACATTTCAGTTTTCTCCCCCAAACCATCATTTACAAGTATTTTCCTCTTCCTTCATGCTTGGTTCTTCATTTCTTTATTCTTTCCTCTTCTGCCCCAAAGCCAAACATCCAAAAGTCATTAGTTGATAAAGGTAGGGGTTTACATTATAGATGGATGTCTTTGCAAAGTATGGAGTTAGTAAGTACTGAAGATATCCTTACAGACAGGCAACACTTGGGTGTGAAGTTGAGAGATTGACAAAACAAGCAAATACACTGTCGGAAGATAAGACATGGTAAAGGGAATGGCTACAACAATCCTTGTGTGATTGGCTTAGAACTTAAGGGTTGTTTTTTGTTGTGTTTTTTGGTGTAAACTCATAATTCCATAGCTAGATATAAATAAACAAACAAACAAACAAATAAATAAATAACCTGTATTACAAATCTTAGTTCTGTCTCCCAAAAGGACTTCAAAGTAAAGACCTCTTATAGCAATGAGGTCATCAAACACCACCTAGATCTTAGTTTCTTTTTTTTTAACAGATCATAAAATTTCAAAAAAAATTTTTAATTTTAAAGATGTGGGCTATAATTCAGATTTAGATATACAAGTGGTCCTTGTACAGGTAAAGTTTGGTCCCTTTGGTCCCCCACTTCGCCTGGTTTGAGATCAGGTACCCTTACTGATGTTATGTGCTCTCCTGGAAGTGTCCCACTATTGCCAATCCCTTTCCCATTGTTTAAGGTAAATGTTCAGGGTCCACTTACGAGTGAGAATATGTGGTATTCTGTTCTTCGTTTCTGTGATAGATCACTGAGTATGATAGACTCTAAATCCATCCAGGTTGCTGCAAAGTTCATAATTGTGTTCTTCTTTATGGCTGCGTAACATGCTCTTAGTTTCTAAACAATTTATACCACTAATAGATACTGGGGTTTGTTAGAAATGATTGAACCAGGACTGGGATAAGGAAATACAAGATTAACCTGTAAGTAAGAAAGTGCTGAAAGAATAACTGGAATATGCTGTTCCAGTTATCTATTACTGCATGACAAACTACCCAGAAACATAATGGCTTGAAACAATTTATTATTATCTCTCGTGGTACTACAAACTCACTGAGCTCAGCTGAGTTTTCTTGGTATTTCTCAAGTGATTGCAAATGCCAACTGGTGCTAGAATCATTGAAAGTTCAGACTAGACTAGATGACCAGGCTAGTTCACTTATGTGACTGGTAATCAGTGTTGATTATTGTGTAGGAGCTCAGCTGGGGCTAAATGGCTACATGTGTCTTCCATGTAGCTTGAGATCCTTAACAAATGTTTCCTGGACTTTATGGAGAAGCATTCTAAGAGCAAGCACTACAAGAGATCAAGGCAGAAGCTACAAGACTTTTGTGACTTAGCTTAGAAATAATGTGCTGTCACTTCCACTGCATTCTATTGGTTACCAAGGGCAAACCTAAATAACAATCTGGAAGAGGACTATACAAATGTGTACATACCCAGAGGCAAGGTCTACAGGGAGGTCATCTTTGAATTCTAGACACCACAGTCAACCCTCTGACTTCAATGACTTATATCCCTTTCACAGTTAAAACATAGACCTCGCCCCAGATCTAATTTGCGATGGTATCAGGTTTAAGTTACACATTTAAGTACAGATAAAAATTCTTGGATATGGTTCCTCAGGTGTGTTTCCTAACGTGTGTAACAAACACTAGTGTAGTAAAGTATGAAATGACTTTAACTGATTATGTTACAACACCAGAATCACATTGTAAATTGACAGATAAAGTCTACTAGATACCAGAATTTAATTAGGGATATTTAAGAAAAATGAAACAATTACATAACAAAAGAAAAACACACAGCATTCCATAGAATAATTAAGAGGACGGATCAGGGGTTTGCTAACATTCTTGCCCTATAGTAAGACTTTTGGGCTTTGCAGGTCACATACAATCTGTCAAATAATATTTTTTCCTGTGCTTTTTATGACCTCTTGAAAATGTAAAAAGTTATCCTTAGCTTGTGAACCACATAAAAACAGGCCACGAAACAGATTTGACCTTCAGGCCATGTTTTTCCCACCTCTGTGTTATGTCAGTAATTAGTAAATAATAGAATTATGGGAGAACTTAAACAGCTTTGGTTGTGCTTATATTAAGTATGACTAAAATAGCAACAATGAAGTGTTTATGAGCAAATTTTTATTTTAATATTTCTTAGCTATATGTGAGATCTGTATTTTAAATATACAGATTTTGGAAATATATCTGGCTATTAGAAAATCTTTAAGTCAAATTATAGTTTATAGCAATAATAAAATTAGTATACCACAGTTCCTCAGAAAAGTGCCTCTTCAGTTTTTCTGGAGAATAAAAAAGGCAAATGTAAGGGTAATACATTCTAATATCAAGCCCAACCATAACATTTTCTGTGATGCATTTCTCTAGTGTATATAATTTGCTTTCATACTACTCCCTTCTTAGTTACTAAATATTTCACTTGAACTGCCAAGGGCTGTTCATCTACTGGGCAGTTTGCTGAGGAAGCAGATGCAAATTGTGCTTGGTCATCACGCTCCTGGACTTTCTAATGGACAAACTATAAAAGTTATTCATGTGGAGACTGGTGTTTTTCTATTTGTTATTGAACCTGGAGCTAACTGGCAATAGACTGAGTACTCCAGGAGTTTTAAGAACTAAACTACTAGAAGGAAAAGTTTTCCCAAGTTGTCTGTGGAGATGCAAATCAATACCAAATGGAAATTACTCAAGGAGGTTTTTAGAAAGTTTTCCTTCATATCAGAGTAAAATTCTTTTCTCTAGGGGAAAGGGACAGACGACCAATAGTGAGCACAAAACTTCTTGTTATAATCAAATCAAAGATTTATGTGATTCTCCTGAGGAGAAGTTGCATTGTGGTCAAGCGTGCAGATGTTGGAGGCTTGAACACATGGGTTCAAACCTGTCCTGACAAGGTTAACACAAGAGAGAAACTGGGCAAATTGTATAACTCTTTGTGTCTTCCATTTCCTCATTGCAAAACAGGCAAAACAATAGTATTTTCACATAGGGTTCTTTAAAGGATTGTATTGATAGTACAACTAAGTCTTTTAGAAGTGTGCTTGGAACAAAATAAATAATAAATATTAGTTGTTACTATTATTAACAGTTTGCAGTTTCTTAAAAGATAAAACATTATTTGAGTTCACATATATGAGTGGTGTTACATATATGAGTGGTGTCACATATATGAGTGGTGTTATTTTTCAAATGTAAGAATAAAAACAATAACAAAAATAGCAAAGGAAACAAATAGCCAGATTAAAAACTAGGCAAATAAAACAATTGATATTTCTTAAAAGAAGACATACAAATGACCAATAAGTATATGGAATAATGTTCAATATCACTAATTATCAGGGAAATGCAAATTAAAACCACAATGAGATATTACCTCAAGCCTGTTAGAATGGTTATTTTCAAAAAGATGAAAGGTTAAGTTTTTTTTTTTTTTTTTTTGAGTTGGAGTCTCACTCTGTCATCCAGACTGGAGTGCAGTGGCTGCTCCCGGCCACTGCAGCCTCGACCTGCTGGGCTCCGGTGATCCTTCCGCCTTAGCCTTCCAAGTAGCTGGAACTACAGGCGCGCGCTTCCACGCCTGGCTAATTTTTTTGATTTATTGTAGAGATGAGGTCTCGCCAAGTTGTCCAGGTGGGTCTCGAACCCGCGGGCTCAGACAATCCCCTTCCCTAAGGTTAAATATTGGTGAGCATGTGAAAAAAGGGAGTTCTTGCACAATGTGACAGGAATGTAAATTAACACAGCCATTATGGAAAACATATGGAGGCTTCTCAAAATCTAAAAATAGAACTAACATGTAATTCAGCAATCTCACTTCTGGGTCTATATCCAAAGGAAATGAAATAAACAAATGAATGAGATATCCAAATGCCCAGGTTATGGCAGTACTATTCATAATATCTAAGACACAGAATCAACCTATGTGCCTATCAAAGGATGAATGGATAAATAAAATGTGTTATAGGCTGATCTGAAGGTAATGAATTATCTATCCCAATGTATTGTTCACAGTCGGTTACACTTCAAGCGCCTTGTTCTAATTTTTCTCCCCTTGTCACTACTGCAATTGACTAGTCTAAATAAATAAATAGAAAACAAAATGTGGTATATATACAAAATGAAATACTATTCAGACTTAAAAAAGAAGGAGATCCTGTGATCTGTGACAACATGGAACAACTGGAGGCCACTATGTTATGAAATAAGCCAGGCACAGAAAGACAAATACTACATGATCTCACTCATACGTGAACTCTAAAAAAGTTGAAACTACAGAAGTGGAGAGTACAATGGTGGTTACCAGGGCCTGGGGAGAGGTGCAGTGATGGGGAGATGTTGGTCCAAGGTTACAGAATTTTAAGACTTTAAGCAAGATGAGTAAGTTCAAGAGATTGTATTGAAGAACTTGGTGAGTATAGTAAATAACAACATGGCATATACTTCCAAATTGCTAATAGAGTAGATTTTTTGTGTTCTCACTAGAAAAAAATGGTATGTATGTGGGGCCATGCATATGCCAGTTACTCAATTTAACCATTCCACTGTGTATAAAAGTATATTACACTCGTTTTCTTCTAGTATAATTAATTTGGAGCACTGTTAGGGTGTGATTCTTTGCACATTCCTACTCTGCGTTCTAGTTACTTCTTAAGCTCAAGAAAGAGAGTAAAGTGATACTATTTGAAAGCATCTTGTGCATAACTGTTATCCACTAAATAACATGTAGCCTTGTGAATTCTAAGATCACTAGGATAATGCCTAACTCCTCCCAAGACATCCCAACACTTAACATTGGCAAGTTTGCCCTTTGCAGTTTATGCCTATGACCTCTCAAAACTTTGCTTCTCTGTGGTATCCATAGCTGACCTCTTCAGCAATAGCTTTTGTGCTGTACAAGAACTGATCAACTGCAGTGGTTTAACCTTTGGCAAATATCCCTTCTAAGCGTAAAGAAGATCAATTTAATTATCTAAGAATTAAACTATTTTTCTGTAATTGCAGTGTCCTTGATAGAAATGGAAGGATTGAAAGGAAATAGAAAAGGGAATAACTTTTTTTGCTGAATAATTCATTTTTTTCTTAATGCTTTTCTGTGTACCATTTAAATTTGTATCTCCTACACTTTGAAAAACACGGCCATGCAGGAAGATTTAGGGAGACCCAAAGACTTTAATTCAACATTTACATGAAGACAGAATTCTGTATTTATTGAGTCTTAACTCAATCTAGAACATGAAATAGTTTTAGCAAATGCACTAAATCAGACATGTTAGCTAGTGAATTATCATTTCATCATTGGGTTTATGAGGGGTAAAATGGGCAGAGAACTCTATCAGTCATAGTGTACAGTGTGTCAAATTCCAGGATAAGCAAGGAGGACTACATGCATTAGATGAATGTAAATTCCTCATGAAAGGAATTTTTTCTAACAAGTGTAATCAATTTATTAAAATACTTGGCTTAAGCATCAGCAACAGTGACTTCAACCTCAACTCCTGGCCTACTACTGAAGGAAGTCATCTGCTCAACAATCTCAGAAGGACTGTGCAAGTCCATGAGTCACTTGTGAATTCTCATCTGGAAGCGATACCATGCTCTGGGCCTGCACCATAAGGAGTTTTTCTTGTAGTGATTCTCAAAATCTCGGTACGTATGCGGACCAGTCCTTTCATTTTGAGATTCTTTTCCTTTGTTCCTCTGATCAGGTCAGCACACATTTTCTCCAGAGATTTCACGTTGCAGCTGGTAAGGGTGGACCACCTCCGGCTCCACAGGCGTCCTGTGGGTGTCCTTAAAAGCCAAGGCTTGTAATTCCATCACTTTGGGAGGCGAAGGTAAGAGGATTGCCTAAGCTCAGGGGTTCAAGACCAGCCTGGGCAATTTGGTGAAAATTCGTCTCTATGATAAATCAAAAAATTAGCTGGGCATGGTGGTGTGTGCCTGTAGGTCCAGCTACTTGGATGGTTGAAGCAGAAGGATAGTCTGAGCCCAGCTGGTAGAGGCTGCAGTGGCCGTGAGCATGCCATTGCACTCCAGCCTGGGTGACAGTGAGACTCCAACTCCAAAAGAAAAAATAAAATAAAATAAGATACATAAAAAATTAAATTAAATTAAATAAATTTAAAAAATCAGTGCGGTTTGCAGATGGACCTTCCTCAGTGAGAGCGAACACCTGTGAATCATGAACTAGAGAGGGCAGAGGGTAGCTCTGTAGCATCCGCATCTGCAACATCTTCAAAGAAGCATGGAAGACATTTGAGGGAGGGATAGTACTCACAGTTTATGAGGCTCAGTCCAGTATAGCATAGAACACAGACTCAAGAAGGAAGCATCTGGATCCAGGGAAACCAATGCCTTGGCAGTTATTAAATCAATGTTAAAGGAATAGACATGCCTTTGCTATCAGTGGCAAACATTGAAGAGAAAAAACTGAGGAAGAGGAGAAAATGAGATGTACAAGTTTCAAAATGAGATAACCAGGAAATCACTATACTATGAGAGAAAAGGAACATTTGAAGGGAAAATGGCATAAGGAGAAACATGATTTTTAGTTTTAAAAAAATACATATGAAAATTTAATGTGGTGCTCAAGCTCGGGATACTTATTGACAAAAATGGGTTTGACAGACACAAGTTAAATCATGAACAGAGATAGCATCCTGGAAAATACTACAAAATACATACAGTATAGAAAAAGAAGAGAAGCAGGAGCACACAAGGTGTTGGGTGGAACAATGTTGTGACTAGCACAGCAGTGGGAGGAATGAGAGGTCAGAATCCGGTGTAGCATCTTGGAACCAAAAAGGAAAAGATAGGTTCAAAAGGAAGATTGGATTCTCTAGTGCTCCGTGCTACATATAGGTCAAGGAGATTTTTGAAAAAAATCAAAAACACAATTGAACAAATAAGAGGTCATTAGCGTCCTTAGAAGGCACAGTGATGAAGACTGACAAAGATTAAAAATCAGGTAATAAATGGGAGAGAAGGAAGGTGGAAGATATAAATCAAATATGTCTAATTACTTTTTGCATCTCAGTTTTAGCTGCCAAACTCAAGTTCAAGTTCTCTACAGGCAGGTATCAAAAATAATAACTATATATTTTTTCACTAATTTGACTTGATGACTTACAAATGAGAAGAATTCAACACATCACCAATTTATTGATTTATACATTCACTCCACTTATATTCATTAAGTTTCTACTGTGTACCTCTAACTCTTTTGGGTGCTAGAGCTATGCATTTTGGTAGGATGCAGCTCTACCCCTTTCCTAAGTTTTCCCAGAATAGAAGTGGAGACAGTTATAAGAACCAATTGATCACACAGTGTGAGAACTCCTATCAAAGGAAAAAGAACTGTTTTGTCTAGAAAGGTACGTCAAAGCTTTCTGGATAACATGGTCTAAAAGTTCCTGATAAAAGTAATCAGAAAGGTCAACAGTACCTGAAGAATCAACCAAAAGGATTTTGTTTTGTGTTGTTTGGGGTTTTTTTTTTTTTTTTTGAGCCGGAGTCTCACTCTGTCGCCCAGGTTGGAGTGCAATGGCACACTCACAGCCACTGCAGCCTCGACTTGCTGGGCTCAGGTGATTCTTCTACCTCACCCTTCCAAGTAGCTGGAACTACAGGCATGTGCCACCACACCTGGCTAATTTTTTCGATTTACCGTAGAGATGAGGTCTCGCCAAGTTGCCCAGGTTGGTCTCAACAAAAAATGTTTTGAATTTTTAAAAAGATTAAGTTTTCTGCAGGGAAAACAATTTCCTCCAAGTATTTTAGAACTTACCTCCAAACTCCATTTTCCTGCTCAACTGCAACAATTTTCTGACATCATCAAAACCAATGATTCAGTACTAAAATCTAATTCTCTGACTTCATCACGACCTACAGTCACACATAGGTTATGCTCTTTTTATTAGATGTAATGTGTATACTTGTCTATATACATGTTGAACAGCAAAGCTAAGAATTCATGTGGCAGACAAAATTATTCTCTAAAATTCAGACTACAGTTGACAATAGGTTGCAAAAATAACTATGTAATTCGTGATATGGTCATATATAAACGAATTTAAAACCAATGTGGGTTTGTACAGAAAATTGACAAAATTGCAGGCAGAGATGAAGATTTAAATACTTTGCTCTTTATGGTAGTTTTGAACACAGCTGTAAAGACACATAAATTCCCACTGGTGCTGCATAGCCACACAGAGATATTTTATTCCTAATCCCTTGAATGCTGAAATATGGATAAAATGATTAGGAAATCCCTTACCTTCCTTACATTTTCCTCTTGTATCAAAATACCCAGGCCTTGGCTTATTAGTCTAGTACAATTGAGGGAGTTAATGAGGAAGAGATGATCTTTCACGCAAAATATTGCATTTGGAATATTATTGTGACATTATATCTACTCTTTAGAAGGTACATGCTCAGACTTTTTGAAAACAGTATGAACAATTCTACAAAATTGTTTAAAACTATGTACAATTCCTGGCCATTCTATAAAATGACTGCAAAACCTTCCTTTGATTATTTCAGACAACTGCTAACAAATCTTAAAAGACATATAATGGCAGTGGAATGAAGCCCAAACTGCTTGACCTGAAGTCAGGCCCCCGTGATCTGACTCTACACTGTCATTGTAATTTCATATCCCGCTTGTCCTCTCCTGTGTCCTCTGCAACACACATTTTATTGTTTTTTGCTTCCTTGGTTAATATACACTCAACTTTCTATTAAACCTATTCAATTCCCACCTAATTTCCCTATATGATCCCCCTCAAATTTCTCCACAAAATCTTTTCAGTCTAGTACAGTTCGAAGTGACCTCTCTGTCCTATGAACTACTAAAGCACAATTAGCTGTACCATTTCATGGTATTAATAACAAAATCATTAAGTTCTTTGCAGTCATAAAACAGTGACTAGCTTTTGTTGAGTAGGAATGTCTTATGACTCACCTTCCCTAAGCTCTAGCCTCCAGCTATTCTGCTCCATTTCCTCTATTCTACCTTTCATTTTTCTTATCCAAAAAAATCCGATTTAATTTGGAAGGCAGGTTTTTTAAAATCACATATTTATTAAAGACAATCATGTACAGTTTACAAAAAAAAATTGCCCTGATATACACAAAAATTTCCTGGAAATGGTAATTAAAAACAACTACTCCACTCCCCTCATGTCCACACCAATATTCAATCTAGATCAGTTCAATCTTGAAGTGTAATTCAATAAGACTGAAGACCAAACACTTCAGGTCCTGGACAAAATAATAAAATACTCATAAGCCTCCTGGATCCTTGGATTGATTGACATCAATAAGGAAACCAGTTTTTGATGTTGTGAAAGAAATGTGTTTATCTCCAATGATGATTTCAAGCTCCTGCCAGCCCACTTGGTCAGGAGGGGGCCATAAAGCACCATTCTCTTTGGTAAATTCACTGTTATCAATTATTCTCTTTAGTCAACACTTTTATGCATGTAAGCCTCTTTTCTGACCATGACATCATTTTTGCAATTGCTGTTGGAGTATCTCAATTTCCCGTAGGGTCTGGGCTCAAATTCCAAGAACTCATGGCCGAACTTGCCCTTGTGGCTCACATAGTAATGTAGATAAAAGTCACTCTCCATGGCTTACAAAAAGCAACAACACTAAACTTTACGAGTAAGCCGCCAGGTAGGTTTTTAAAAAAGTTTGTCCTCTACCAAAGTGTCTAAGAAAACTCTCTTTCTCATTATTTATCTGGATATTATTTTAAAACAATGTTTAAGATAAAATCTGATTATTGTTGCTAAAATGAATAAACTATATAATCTTATAATCATTTATAAATTATGTAAATAAGTCATATAATTATACATTTACATACACATGCATACACATACATATGACATAGGAACTAATATTGGAACTGTTCAAATAATAGCATAAAAGCAAATACTTATCACTGTCACAAAAAAGATTGACCTAGATTTTTAAGCCTTCGAATACAAACCTTATTACAATTGTAGTGCTCACTTCCCTCAAAATAATTATCCTCCGTGAGTGTCTTAAGGACACTTTGCCTAAACAAACTATGGATCTCGAAAAAAAAAGCAAAAATCCACAAGCCATTCAGTAATGCAACTTGGAAATCTTCTAATCACAGAATGACAGCTTTCCTTTCAAACCAGTGCTGAGATGAATCTCTCTCTCAGTCCTATTTAATTACTGAGTGTTGTTTAGGATTTTTCTAGAGGCAGGCAGTTTTCTTTTACAACAATGTGCTACAGAGCTGACACAACTAGATTTATACAAGGGGATAAATCTTGACAAAACAGTGCACAGCAGTTCAATTAACCTGCTTCAGGAGAGCCTAATGTAATTGCAGAAATACAATCACTTCACCTAAGGGTATAAGGTTTGAGGCTAACTTTATTATCTGAGGGTAAATGCATCAGTATTAGATGTTCCTTTGGCAACTAAATTCAATACAAAGCTAACCAACAAAATTGCTGACTAATAATTGACAGGATAAAAATCTAGTAGCTTCTTGGACTCCCCAAACCATTTAATGTAGTATTAATAATATTTAGAAAACCCAAATCAATAAAATGCTTTCAACTTTTGTTCTTTGACTTTAATAGTTAAAGAAAAAAGTAAGTAAGTAAAGAATGAGGAATAGGAGCTAAGATAGCCTAAAAGTCACTAAGTATTTGATTAAGTATTTGGGTAAACACTGACTTCATTATGTGTCTAGAGAATTTTTACTTTTCCCCATGACTAGAAATAACTGTTTCTAAAAAGGAAAACTTGAAAAAGAATGGAACCTTTAGCAAAATGAATCATCAATCACTTTGCATGTGGATTTTACCAACCAAAGTGCTGAGAACTGTCTTAACTTTCAGTGTGTTAACAAGTCCATCCTGTTGAGTAAGATATTATATGCAGAATTATTAATGAACCAAAGAAAACCCACTGATGTACCTAACAAGCCTGATCAGACTGGATGTCCCTTAAGACTGATCAAAGTCAAGAGTTACTCCAGCTATCAGCACCCCTCTATCCCATCCCACCTCCATATCACCAACTGCATTGTTTCTAAGATACTAGGTTCTCATTTAATTATTTATTTGTAATAATAACCAACACTGATGAGTACCATGAATACAAATATCTTTTCCACCTATCATTTCATTTGTTTCTCATAAAATGCTATAAGCTAAGTTCATTCTCACCGCATCTCTAAAGGCACATAGACTGAAAGTAAAGGAGTAAAGAAAGATATTCCATGGAAATAGAAATAAAAAGCTAGCAGGAGTAGCTGTATTTATATCAGATGAAATAGACTTTAAATCAAAAAGAGTGGGGAAAAAAGACAAGGTCATTATATAATGATAAATGGATGAATTCAGCAAGAGGGTGAAAGAATTCTAAACATATATGCACCTAACACTGGATCACTCAAATTCATTAAAAAAATTATTAGATTTCAATGTAGATATACAGCAATACAATAATAGTGGGAGACTTAAGCACCCACTTACAGCATTAGACAGATCATCCAGCAGAAAACCAGCAAGGAAACATTGCATCAAGGGCTGTAATAGGGTCTACTTGGATAATTTTTTATTTATTCTTTCAGCTAATCTATGTCTTCTAAGGGAAGCATATAACCCATTTATATTAAAGGTAAATATTGACATGTGAATTTTTGTCACATTGTTAGTGGTTTTCTAGTTGTTGTTGTTTTTCTCTCTATTTTTCTGTTTGTCTTTGTTTTTTGGTGAAATTTGTAGTAATGCCAACAGGGTCCTTTCTTTCCCTTTTTTGTGCCATTGCTTTATTACCAGTGAGTTTTATACATTTGTAAGTTTTCATGATGGTAAATATTGTGCTTTTGCTTCCAAATGTAGGACTGCTCTGAGTATTTCTTGTAGGTTTGGTCTAGCAATGATGTCTCCTCAGCATTTGCTTTTCTAGAAAACCTTTGTTTCCCCCTTAATCTATGAAGTTCAATCTTGCTGGAGATAGAAATTTTGGCTGGCAGTTGTTTTCTCTCTTTTCTTTCTTTCCTTCCCCCCTACCCCCAGCACTTTAAATGTGTCATCCCATCTTTGTCTGACCTGTAAGTTTTCTGCTGATAAGTCTGTTGTCAGTCTGATGGTATTTCTTTATAGATGACTAGATACTTTTCTCTTGCTGTTTCTAGAATTCACTCATGCACTTTGATTTTTGACAGTCTGATTATAATGGGCCCTGGAGAATATATTTTTGCATTGTATTTATTTGAAGATCACTGGGCCTCCTGTATCTGGATGTAGAAATCTCTTGCTAGCCTTGGGAAGTTTTCATAAATTATTATTTTTTCATTCTCGATGAACATATATATCAAAACTCTAAGCAAAATACTGGCAAATCAAATCCAACAGCACATCAATAAGATAATATACCACATTTAGGAGAGCTTTGCAGCAGGGTTGCAAGAATGGTTCAATATACACAAATTAATAAACGTGATACATCATTTCAACAGAATTAAGGACAAAAATCATGATCATTTCAATAGATGCAGACAAAGCATTCAATAAAATTTGATGCACCTATCTGATAAAAACTCAACAAGCAAGGAATAGAAGAAATATGTCTCATTATAATAAAGCCCATATAGGACAAACTCACAACTAACTCATAGAATGGGGAAAACTTGAAAGTCTTCTTTCTAATGAACTGGCACAAGACAAAGATACACACTTTCACTTCTATTCAGCATAGCACTGAAAGTCATATCCAGACCAATCAGTCAAGAGAAATAAATAAAATGCCTCCAAATTGGAAAAGAAGTCAATTTATTCTTCTTTGCTAATGATATAACCTTATATTTAGAAAAACCAAAAGTTCCACCAAAAATCCTCTTAGATTTGATAAATAAATCGAGTAAAGTTGCAGGATATAAAATGAATGTACAAAATTCTATGCACCAAAAATAATCTAGCCTAAAAAAAAGGTAATTCCATTTACAATAGCTACAAAAAATAAAATAAAATGCCTAGAAATAAATTTAGACAAGGAAGAAAAAGATCACCATATACTACACAATATATCAGAAATAAACGAGCCTAAAATTCATATGGAACCAACAAAGAACTTGAACAACCAAAGTAATCCTAAGCAAAAAGAATAAAGCATGAGGCACCACATTACTTGATTGTAAATTATACTACAAGGCATAGGAATTAAAACAGCATGATATTGGTATAAAAATAAACACATATATCAATGTAACAGAACAGAGAACCCAGAAATAAAGCCATATACCTATATCCAACTAAAATTTGACAAAGTGGACAAGAATATATACTGGAAAAAGGAAACGTGTTTCAATAAATGGTGCTGGGGACATTGGATAAAACTTGACTCATATTTCTCACCATATATAAAAATTAACTCATAATGAATTTAAAAACTTAAATGTAAGACCCAAAACTATAAAAATGCTAGAAAATCTAGGTAAACTCTTCTGGACATTGGTTTAGAAAAAGAATTTATGACTAAGACCTCAAAAGCACAGGCAACCAAAACAAAAATAGACAAATAGGTCTTAATGGAACAAAAAAGCTTTGATACAGCAAAGTAATAATCAAGAGTGAACAGACAACCTGCAAAATGGGAGAAAATGTTTGCCAACTATGAATTCAACTAGAGTCTAATATCCAGAATCTGCAAGAAATTCAAACAACTCAACAACAACAACAACAAATTATCTCATTAAAAAGTGAGCAAAGGACATGTCTTTTCAAAAGAAGACACACAAGTGGCCAACAGCTGTAAGAAAAAATGATCAACGTCTCTAACCATGGAAATGCAAATTAAAACCATAAAGAGATATCACCTTACTCCAGTCAGAATGGTTATTACTAAAAAGTCAGAAAATAACAGATGTTCATGAGGACATGGAGCAAAGGGGACTTTTATACATCATTGATGGGAATATAAATTAGTACAACTTCTATTGAAAACAGTATGGGGATTTATTAAAGAACTAATATTAGAACTACTATTTGATCTAGCGATCCCACTTCTGGTTATCTACAACACCATCTCCCCCCAAAAAATCAATTAAAAAGATACCAGTACTCTTATGTTTATTGCAGCACTATTCACAATAGCAAAGATATGGAGTCAACCTAAGTGTCCATCAATGGTAAAGAAAATATGGTATATATACACAATAGAATACTATTCAGCCATAAAAAAAGCATTATAACTTTTTTTTTGGTAGCAAATAGATGGAACTAGAGGTCATTATCTCAAGTGAAATAAATCAGATACAGAAAGGTAAATAACACATGTTCTCACTCATAAGTGGCAGCTAAAAATGTGTACAGATGGATATAGAATGATAGACAATGACACTTGGAATAATAGACAGTGAAGACTTGGAAGGGTGTGGGAGGAAGGTGGATAATGAGAAATTACTTAATAGGTGCAATGTGCATTATTCAAGTGATGGATACCCTAAGAGCCCTGATTGGACCAGTACACAATCTATGCATGCAACAAAATTGCATTTGCATCCTATAAGTTTATACATGTTTAAATGCTTTAAAAAATTAAATGTGGGAGAGAAATGTTTATGGTTATATGAGACATGTGATAAGATATACTATTCATATTTCCATATGAACAAATGTGTTCAATTCACTAAGAGTAAGAATATAGAAACCAAAATGAAATGAGGCACCATATTCACTTTCTTGATTGGCAATTTAAAACTTTAATAATAAAGAGATTTTATAGAAAAAATAAGAATTTGTATACATTATTTGTGGTAGTATAAACTTCAATTTTGGGAGGCAATTTAGCCATAGCCACTCAAATGTAAAATGGATACATCATTTGACTCAGTGTTTTCACTCTTTAATGATATATTTTATGTGTATATACTGGTAAAAGTTTACATATATGTAACATTTATGTGTGTGTATATATACACAAAAACATATACTTATTTTTATTTTATTGGCAATAATTTTGGGAATAAAAGAAGAGTCCTATCATTTGAAAAATGGTTAAATAAATAATGATATATGCACACGCTGGTATTTCCAAGATAAACCATTAGGGGAAAAGGCACAATAAAAATTAGCATGAATATAATAAAATCCCCTTTGTTAAAAAAATGATGCAGGAATATGCACATTTTTTCTCTACTAATTTATGAGTGAAACTGAGAATAGTAATAACATTTGGGGGAAAGGGGTTAAGGGAGTATGAGAAAGATATTTATTACTTATATGGTAGTTCTGTACAATCATGAATGATAACTATGCATGTATTACTCCCTAGCTAGTGTAATTTACTTACAACAATATTTCTCATAATAGATCTTTAAATTTGTTTCATATTACATGATCTATTGAGTGATGATAGGATATTTCACTTGGTCTTAGGCTGTATCTTGGATATTTACATTTTTCAAAGTTTATGGACTATGTAATTTGATGGGACTAATAATTTAACTCCTCTGATGAGGCAGCTCATTCTTGCATTTAACAATCTTAACTATGAAATGGTTAGAAACAGCTGCTGAACCACAAAGTAAAATAGATGCCTGAGTCTTTCAAAATGTACCTTCAACTATATCTTCAAGCAAACACTGTAAATATGACTGCCTCCAATAATACTCTTAATGACACTTGACAATGTTCAGGTCTACAGGCAATGCAAGGTAAGGTAATTTATAAAACTACATCTCCACTTAGTTTGTTGTTGCTGTTTTTGCTTGCTCAGTAAATGCTGCAAAGAATTTATGCCATTAAATACTAGGGTAAAATCTCCTCAAAGCCCAAAAAACTCATCACCAGAATTGAGGAAAACAAGTGGACATTAAGGCCAGTCGTTCAAATTGTAATAGCTATCTGAGAAGTATTTTCTTGCTACCCAGCAGAAAATGTAGTTCCCAGATGAAGTAGAACTCTTGGAAACACATTGATGTAATGAATGAGGCAGATTCATACACACAGCAGAGGGAGCATTTAGAGTACAGCCTGCTTGAATTTGCTTCACTTCGTGTTTAACCACCATAGCACCAGCACAAGGGAATACAGGGAATCAGTCGTCTTGATATACTATGTAAATGTTTTAAGGAATAATAATAGGGAAAATCTGGGAAATCAATTTCATTCTTATTTCTGCTTTCAGAGAAAAATCAAGAAAATAAAACCTTTAACTTATGTAGAGAGAAACAAATGTTTATGAGTGTAATCAAGATGTGAATGGATGTAAAAGGGTTGTTTGATGAGAACTGTAGAGATATCAGTGCTTTTTCTAGAAGTTTCTTATTTGAGTAAAACTACAATATTTTATCTATTCAGTGAGTTTTATTAATCAAATTAAATGGAAATGGCATGGGAAGCACAAACTTCAGTTGCTGAATCTTAGATAATATTCCTTGGGGAAGCTGTTACTATATACTTACTTTCATGGTAGCTAAACTTCAACTAATTTTGCTAGAATATTTAAGAAAAAGAAAATACATGGAATTGTTTTAAAAAGAAAACTGCAAGGGATTAATTTTAGTTGTAATATTAGTGATTAAAAAACACAACAGCTTGTTGAGGAGCCAAAATAGAAACTATCTGAGTCATTGCCAATCTTTAATGAAGTAAACATATGAAGACTAGTTAACTGAAATCTGATCAATGCAAGTTAAAGGGAAGTTGTTTTTATATCTTTCCAATCCAGCAAAATAATGCTGAGAATTTACAGTTCAGGTAATTCCATCAAAAGATCCTTCCCAAGGTTTAGGTTAAATCTCACTTAGCAATTTTCCAATATGCAATACATTATTGTTAAGTATAGTCATCTTGTGTACAATAGATCTCTTGAACAAAACTAATGTTCTCCTTAATGTCTTCCCTAATGCCTACAGAAAAAATATTTTTCTCCACCTCTGATGTACATAAAGACATGTATTTGTGCCTTTTTTCACATATATATCCACATGTAAATTTACATACACATATAAATGTGCCTAGCTCCATCCTTATCTTGCAAGATTCTCTTGCTGGATATTCTCTGTCAGTCTCTGCAAAACTTACATCCTTATAAGCCCCACAATGTGCCCTGTGATACCTATGAAGCATATTACCCAGGAGCCCTTTATCTTTTATTTCCAGTGGCTTCTGCAGGATATAAAAGTGTGGGAGAATGGAGAGTTAGGAATATTTCTTCCCTCCAACTCCTTTGTACTTGGTCACAATCCTGGGGGTGATATTATTCTTCTAACATCTCTTGTTGGTTAGATTCTATTTTATGGCTTTATCTCTTATTCCTCTAGTCATAAGGGTGGTACTATCTTCCTGTTGTTGCTAGTTGCCGGAGTCCAGCTCCGGGAGAGAGTCAGGGCTTGAGGCGGGGGAATCGGGAAGCAGCGGAAAAAGAAAAGACGAAAGCGACAGGAATCCTCTTCCTGGGGAGAGCTCAAGGTTCTGTCCAATTTTATTTATTTTTCGCAAGCTTATATAGGTTTTCCATCTAGCCCTGCACCCATAAAATGTATCTTATGTTGCCAACCAGATGCCTACATATCTCTTTTTCCAGACACAACAAGGTTGACCTTTTGCTACTCGGTTCCCCCCCTGCTGACTCTAAGCCATTCATGTTTTTCAATCCAAGAGCAAGAACTAGACAGCAGTTACTACCTCAACCACAGATGGAGTTTTTCTTAAGCATTTGTGAACATTCTATTTTCCTCCTTAACTTTCTTATATCTATTTACTATTATAGCTATTCACTGTTATAGGCCTATAATATCCTTACCCAATAAAGCTAACCCTGTCTTATTTAATTTACTTACTACTATATATTTATTTCTATTAACCTTATTTCTATCCCTATGTTCCTATATTTTCTTAACTAATACTATTATATATCTCTTATCTTCCTATGTTACCTTATCTTGCTATCTTATATTAATATTCTAACCTCTATCCTTACAATATCTTAATCTACTTGTTGTCTCAATCAGTTATTTTCCACCAGCTCTCAGCTGGGGG